>ML341104.1:1301-30256 GCA_005239505.1 Nicotiana paniculata | reverse complement strand
TTCCTTTTTCATTTTCTTAAATAATAATTAGCGAACTCCCACTGAGTAAACAATAATATCTTAGCAAAATTTAAATAGTGAACAAATCCCATAATTATCCCAGAACCCGGCGTCACAAGTGCATGAGCAAATTTTCTATGAATTATACATGTACTACAATACTTGTCCAGAATACAAACTGGACAAGGTAATTTAAAATAAAATACAATACATCTGAGGAAGACTTTGCCGGCTGCGAGTCATCTCCGGATGGTGCAGCTCGTCTAAGCTCCAAGTCAGCCACATCACTGCGTCAAGCAGGGCCACTAGCTATGAACGTACCTGTGCAATAAAAATGCACAACAAGTGTAGTATGAGTACGAAAACAACGTGTACTCAGTAAGTATCCCGCCTAACCTCGAAGAAGTAGTGACGAGAGGTCGACTTTGACACTTACTAGAGGTCCAACAATATCAAGTGCACTAAAGAAATGAATTAATATAAAGCAATGTAAATACATAGGACATACAAGTATAGATTACGTGGTACATTTTACAATTTACTCAACTCTCTACTAGAAAGTTCCCTCCGTAACCGAAGAATAAAAATAAATATAGTGGATTTCATCAAAGAGGCTTTCATAATCCAAATCAGGGGAAAAACCCTTAGATGAACTGGCTTTTTGCCAAATATTTCGCATGATTCCATGGGAATGATGTATATTTATAGGAAATGTCGAGGCGAATGGCCTGATCCAACATAAAAGTAAATTATGCACTGCCGAAGGGTCGAACGACGCGAACCATAGATGCATCTATTAACCTGCCGAGGCAAACGGCCCGCTCCCCCGAGAGTGTGGTACATAAATCCTGCCGAGGCGAACGGCCCGATCCCATAAGAGTGTGGTACATAAATCCTGCCGAGGCGAACGTCCCGATCCCATAAGAGTGTTGGAAATGAATCACCCCGCTCACGGAATATAAATTGCGACGCGGTCACACATAAGCATACACATTCAAACAGTCCATACCGTCTATATCGGGAAACAATTACCCAAGAAATGACAATTTCGCTTTTAATGGTCACAAAGATAGTATTTAAATCATTTTCTAGAAATTCTTTTGTCAAGTTCGAAGTTTTAAACATTTTAAAATTCGCCAGTAAAGATACAAGTACGACAAATAAAATATGATTTCGGGTCCTAGACTACCCGGACATAAGCATAATAGTAGCTACGCATGGACTCCCGTAACTTCGTGCGTACGTAGCCCCCACAAACAGTAGCACATATTTAATTAGTTCATCTATGGGAACAATTCCCCCTCACAAGGTTAGAAAGGAGACTTACCTCGCTTCGAAGATTCATAACCGGCCTCCAAGCCCTTCTGACGACTCAAATTGATGAACAACGCCCCAAAACTATCCAAATAACGGGCAAACCAATGAAAATATACTCTAATACTTATAATAATTCAATTTATATTAACTCCTAACTCCGCTCGGAAATTTGACAAAATTACCTTCGAGCCCACGTGCCCCGATTCCGAAATTTTTCGAAGATAAATATTACCCAACACTTTACCAACTCAAATATATAATTTATTCCCAATTCCATGCCCAAATTCGTGGTCAAAATCCAAAAATACCCATTCTAGGTCTTTCTTCAAAAATCCCAAATTTCTACAAATTTTCATGCTTTAATCCATATCTAATTCATGTATTTAACTTGAAATGAGTAGAAACAACTTACCTTGACATAGATGACGAAAATCTCCACTTGAAGCTCTCCAAAAATTGACCAACCAAGAGAAAAATGAGAAGAAATGGCCCAAATCCCGTCTTAAAACACTTTACTGACCAGACGACCCTTCTATGCGATCGCACTCCCCTTCATGTGATCGCATAAGCCAATCTCAAGAGCCCCCAAAATTACCTCTATGGGATCGCATACAAGATCCGGCGATCGCATAGGCCAACCCAGCAGAAACTCCAAAAACTACCTCTATGCGATCGCAAACAATTCCCCGCGATCGCATAAGCCAATCCCAGGGCCTCCAAATCTTCCTCTATGCGATCGAAAACACTGCCACACGATCGCATAGGAAAAATCCCAGCAGCCTCCAATATTTCTATGCGATCACATACCCATTCACGCGATCCCATAGAGTAAAAACCTGCTGCACTCACACCAGAAAACCAGCAATCCTCACAAGGTAATAATCAACCCGTTGAGCATCCGAAACACGCCCGAGGCCTGGGGACCTCAACCAAACCTACCAACCAGTCCTAATACCTTATTCGAACTTAGTCGAGTCTTGAAATCACATCAAACCTCATCGAAATCACGAATCGCAACCCGATTCAAGCTTAATGAACTTAGAACTTCAAACTTCTATATTCGATGTCGAAACCTATCAAATCACGTCCGATTGACCTCAAATTTTGCACACAAGTCACATTAAACATTACGGACCTATTCCAACTTTCGGAATCAAAATCCGACCCTGATATCAAAATTTCCACTTCCGATCAGACTTCTTAAAACTTCAAATTTCTAACTTAGCCAAATAACTCCAAAATGACCTACGGACCTCCGAATTCACTTCCGATCGTGCTCCTAACACTAGAATCACCATACGGAGCTATTCCCAGACTCGGAATCCCAAACAGACATCAATAACACTGAAATTCACTTCAACCCAGACTTATAAAATTTCCTCCAAAATTGTGACTTCGACATTATGCGCCGAAATGCTCCCGGGTCATCCAAAACACGCTCCGAACATACGCCCAAGTCCAAAATCATGATACTAATCTGCTGGAAACTTCAAATACTTATTTTGAGGTCGTTTACTAAAAAAAACCAATCTTAATCTAACTTAAGGCTTCCGAAATGAGAACTTTCTTTCCAATTCGACTCCGAACTTCCCGAAATTCAGTTTTGACCAGGCCTACAAGTCATAATACCTGAAATGAAGCTGCTCATGGCCTCAAATTTCTGAACAACGCACTAGAGCGTCGTTACACTAAGGGTACATGCCAGTATTAAAGACAAGCCATGTTTTACATCAAACAACATTTGGACATGGTAGGAAAACATAAATCTGAAAAGTACCCTAGGGTCAAGAAATCACTCGAAAGAGTATGGAATCAAATGAACTAGAGACATGCCAAAAAACACATTATCAGGGCACATACGTGACAGAAAAGGCCTTAGCACTGATTCGAACACATCAATACAAACAATGTAAAGATTCAGAACACGTGAACTTGTCAATTTCACCGATAGGTATTCTCGTGTTAACATAATAGATTACTTTTAAAAAAGATTCAAGGCAAGTGCAGAACTAACAAAGCTGCATATAAGAGGCAATTTAGAAGGTATTAATCTAACACTTAAGAGGATTCATATTATTCAAACCAAGTGTCACGACCCAAATTCTAGTCTAGGTCGTGATGGCGCCCAACCCCGATGCTAGGCAAGCCAACACAATTCATCTAGTGAGTCCCGTTTAATTTATAAAACCCATTTCTAAGTATACCTAAATTTCAATCACAGATCATGTGAAAATAACAAATATCAAAGGCAAATTTAACTGAAATGATCAAAGAAGCCGGATTTACATTATTACATCCCCAAAAGAATAGTATACCAATGTATGTGCCAGGAACTAGTGTCACAAGTATACGGGCATCTAGTAGAATGAGAAAAAAAATACATCTACCCTACTGTTTGAACTAGAATAGACAGAATAAGCAAAAAGGGAAAAGACTCCAATGTGCTGCTGAACGGCATCAAGAAAAGCAGCTCACCGTGGAACCTCTGCCTCAGAAATCAAGAACGTGCTTTGGACTGATAACCAGATGCACCTGCCTCAGAACCTGTACAATTAAGTACAGAAGCGTAGCATGAGTACATAAAAATTATGTACCCAGTAAGTATCCAGTCTAACCTTGAAGAAGTAGTGACGAGGGGTCAACTTGACACTTACTAGGGCCAAACACTATACTTAAGCATGTGAGTAAGCATGGATATCAAGGCTAAATAGCAGAAAAATAACAGGAAACCACAAGCTTTTCTATAATTATAAAAATACGTAAATCCTTTTCATTTGAATTGACAATTTATATTTCAGGGTATTTAAACAGTCTAAAAATCATGGGAAAGTGCCAAATAGATAGCATGCACATATATTGCCGAGGACGTACGACCCGATCCAACAAAATAATAAATGTGCACTGCCGAAGGGTCGAACGACGTGAACCATATATGCATCTATTAACCTGCTGAGGCGAACAACCAGCTCCCATGAGTGTGTTGGAAGGAATCACTCCGCTCGCGAAATATAATTATGAAGCGGTCAAACATAAACATAATATATTTCTCTTCTTCCTTAATTCCTTTAAAAATAATAATTTACTTGAAACTTTCAAATGCTTAGAATCTTGAAATAAATTCCACCCAATACAATTAGTGCATGAGGTAAATAAACAATATCACAAAGCATGGTGTGCACCTAAACTACCCGGACATAACAAGAATAGTTACCACGTACGGACTCTCATCATCTCGTGCGTACGTAGTCCCCCACAATTTATTCATATATCATATAAGTTCACCTATGGGGAGATTTGCCTCTTTCAAGGTTAGAAAGGAGACATACCTTGTCTCAAGGCTTACTTCCAACAAGAATGCGTTCACGCCCTCAAACCGGAGCCAAATGATCCAAAACTATTCAAATAGGGTAAAAACTAGTCAATATAGGCCAAAAGATCATACTTCCACTATTAGAGTGATTTCCCATCCCAAATCACAAGATTCCTAAAATCCACCTCCGGGCCCACGTGCCCGGATTTCGGAAATCTTTAAAGAAAATCGTTACCCATAACCTAAGTATCAAGAATATGTGATTTTTACTAGATTCCATAACAAATTTCGTGGTAAAACTCCATTTTTATCAAAACCTTAGGTTTTCATCTAAACTCTTGATTTTCACTAATCCTTGCATGTTAATCTACCTATAATCTATGTATTTAACTCATGTTGTATAGAAATTACTTAACTCAAAGTGCTAGGTGAAAGCCTCATCCCAAAAGCTCTGAAAATCACCTAAGTGTAGAAGTGAAATGAAATAAATGACCTAAGTCCCATTTTTAAAAGTTGTGTCCAGGCCTTTGATGTTGCATTTGCGACATCAGGTTCACAAATGCAAAGTCGCAAATGCGACAATATCATCGCAAATGCGAACATGTGCTCTCTTTTGCTGGGTTCGCGAATGCGACCGCTGCCCAGCTCAGGCTTTTTCAATTTTGTGTATCCTTCATCACAATTGCGAGTTCACAAATGGCAACGAATCCTCGCATTTGCGAGGCCTGCAATAGTAGCCCAGAACACCAGAACAACTGGAGTGTTTTCACTCCTAACGCACATCCGAAACTCACCCGATTCCTCGGGGCTCCACTCCGAATAATCACACAATTCCAACAACACTATACGAACTTGCTCGCATGATCGGAATACCGAAATAACATCAAAAACTAAGAACTACACCCTAAAACCATTTGGATCAAACTTATGAACTTTAAGTTCTTCAATCTACTTCCAACGTTTCGAAACGTACTTATACTACTCAGATTGATACCAAATTTTGAGTGCAAGTCATAAATGACATTACAGAACTATTCCGATCTAGGAATTTCAGTTGGACCTCGATATCCTCAAAACACGTTCCAACCCAAAATTATAGAACTTCAAGAATCCAATTTTTCACTATTTGGCGCCAAAACGCTCCCGGATAATCCGAACCCGTTCCGAACATATGCCCAAGTCCGAAATCATCATACGAACCTATTGGAACCGTCAAATCCCGATTTCGAGGTTGTTTTCTAAAAATGTTGATCGAAGTCAAACTTGGTCTTCTAAGCCAACCTTAAGGAACCAAGTGTTCGGATTCCAACCCAAACCCTTCCAAATCCCGAACCAACCATTCCCGCAAGTCATACGTCTAACACATGAGACAAGTCGACATGGTACCTCCGGAGCATAGATACGTGAAAAACTAGATGGATACCTGATAAGCTGGGAGGTAGATGAAGCTCATAACCAACCTCCCCAACTTGCCTCAACACCTCAAATGGGCCTATAAACCTTGGGCTCAATTTGCTCTTCTTCCCGAACCTCATAATACCCTTCATCGGCGATACTTTCAAGAGAACCTTCTCGCCGACCATAAATGATACATCACGCGCCTTCTGATCCGCGTAACTCTTCTGTCTGGACTGTGCCGTACGAAGACTCTCCTGAATCATCTTTACCTTTTCTAAGGCATCCTTTACCAAATCGATACCGTATAACTTAGCCTCACCAGGCTCAAACCACCCGATGGGGGAACGACACTGCCGTCCATATAAAGCCTCAAATGAAGCCATCTCAATGCTGGACTGATAGATGTTGTTGTAAGGAAACTCGGCCAAGGGCAAGAACCGATCCCACTGCCCTCTAAAGTCAATCACACATGCCCTGAGCATGTCCTCCAATATCTGAACTGATTGCTCCGACTTCCCGTCGGTCTGAGGATGAAATGCTGTGCTGAGATCTATATGGGTGCTTAACTCACTCTGTACGGCTCTCCAGAAATTCGAGGTGAACTGAGGACCTCTATCTGATATGATGGACACGGGCACACCGTGCAACCGCACTATCTCCCGAATGTAGATCTGGGCCAACCTCTCTGAAGTATAAGTAGTGGCTACTGGAATGAAGTGTGCCGACTGGGTCAAACTGTCCATAATAACCCAAACCGCATCAAACTTCTGCAAGGTCCGCGGCAACCTAACTATGAAGTCCATAGTGATGCGCTCCCATTTCCACTCAGGTATACGCATCTGCTAGAGTAGGCCTACTGGCCTCTGGTGCTCATACTTAACCTGTTGGAAATTTAGACATCTGGCCACATACTCCACTGTGTCTTTCTTCATCCGCCGCCACCAGTAGTGCTGCCTCAGTTCACGATACATCTTTGTAGCACCTGGATGAATAGAATACCGTGAATTGTGTGCCTCCTCTAGAATCCTCTCCCTTAGGCCATCAACATTAGGAACACATAGGCGACCCTGAAGTTGCAGAACACCATCCTTTCCAATAGAAACCTCCTTGGCACCACACTGTAGTACCGTCTCTCTGAGAACTTCCAAGTGCGGATCATCAAACTACTGAGCCTTGATCTGCCCCAGTAATGAAGACTGAGCAACAACACACGCAAGAACTCGGTTGGGCTCTGAAATGTCTAGCCTCACAAGTCTGTTAGCCAATGACTGAATGTCCAAGGCTAGTGGCGTGTGCTTCTCTGAAATGAATGTCAAGCTACCCATACTCTCGCCTTCCTGCTTAAGGCGTCTGCAACCACATTCGCCTTGCCGGGATGATAAAGAATGGTGATGTCATAATCCTTCAGTAACTCCAGCCACCTACACTGCCTCAAATTGAGATCCTTTTGCTTGAACAAGTGTTGTAAACTGCAGTGGTCTGTATAAACCTCACAAGCCACTCGATACAAGTAATGCCTCCAAATCTTAAGAGCATGAACAATCGTTGCCAACTCCAAATCGTGCATGAGGTAATTCTTCTCATGAATCTTCAGCTGACGTGAAGCATATGCAATAACCCGTCCCTCCTGCATCAATACACATCCTAAGCCAACGCGGGAAGCATCGCAATAAACTGTATACATCCCTGAACCGGAAGGCAACACTATAACTGGTGTTGTGGTCAAAGATGTCTTGAGCTTCTGGAAGATCGCCTCACATTCTTCGGATCATCGGAACGGGGCACCCTTCTGGGCCAATCTAGTCAGAGGGGCTGCAATGGATGTAAAGCCCTCCACAAACCGATGATAATAACTTGCCAATCCCAAGAAACTCCTGATCTCGGTCGCTGAAGCGGGACGTGGCCAACCCTGAACTGCCTCAATCTTCTTAGGATTCACCTTGATACCCTATCCGGATACCACATGCCCCAAGAATGCTATAGAATCTAACCAAAACTCACACTTGGAGAACTTAGCATACAATTTTTGTTCCCGTTGGGTCTGGAGCAGTACTCTCAAATGTTGCTCGTGCTCCCCCAGGCTACATGAGTAGATCAAGATGTCATCAATGAAGACAATGACAAAAGAATCAATATAAGGCCTGAACACCCTGTTCATCAAAACCATAAACAGTGCTAGGGCATTAGCCAAGACAAATGACATCACCAGGAACTCATAATGACCATATCTAGTACGGAAGGCAGTCTTCGGAACATCCGAGTCCCGAATATTCAGCTGATGGTACCCTGAACTCAAGTCAATCTTGGAAAACACCCTAGCACCTGCAACTGGTCAAACAAATCGTCGATGCGCGGCAATGGGTACTTTTTCTTGATGGTAACTTTGTTCAACTGGCGGTAGTCAATACACATCCGCATAGTCCCATCCTTCTTCTTCACAAATAACACTGGAGCACCCCAAGGCGATACACTAGGTCTTATAAATCCCTTAGCTAGCAACTCCTCAAGCTGTTCTTTCAATTCTTTCAATTCCTTCGTAGCCATACGGTATTGTGGAATAGATATAGGCTGGGTACCTGGAGCTAAGCCAATGCAAAAAACAATATCACGATCTGGTGGCATGCCTGGAAGGTCTGAAGGAAACACATCGACAAACTCCCCAACCACTGGTATTGAATCAATCATCGGAGACTCTGCGGTGGTGTCCCGCACATAAGCGAGATAAGCAAAACAACCCTTCTCGATCATGCTCCAATCCTTCAGAAAAGAAACAACCCGACTAGCTGCTCTAGCTACCTCTCCACTCTAATCTCGACAACTCATGCATGGATAAAGTAACGGTCTTGGCATGGCAATCTAGGATGGCATGATAAGGAGATAACCAATCCATGCCCAGGATGACTCGAAATCAGTCATATCAAGTAATAAGAGGCCCGCTCTGGTCTCGAACCGACAGAATGTGACCATACAAGACCAATAGATCCAGTCCACAACCACAGAATCTCCCACAAGAGTGGACACATAAACATGAGTACCCAAAGACTCACGAGGAACATCTAGGAAACGAGCAAACAGAGATGGTACATATGAATAGGTAGACCCTGGATCAAATAACACTGATGCCTCCCTATGCCAGACGGAGATAATACCTGTGATAACTGCATCTGAGGCTAATGTATCTGGTCTGGCTGGAAAAGCATAGAATCTGGCTGGAGCGCCGGCTGGCTGGCCTCCATCTGACTGAACAGAAGCTGACTGCACTCCCCTTGCCTGGCCTCCGCCTCTGGGACGACCCCTACCAACCTGTCCTCCACCTTTGGGTGGCTGGACCTCTGGTGCTGAAACCATAGGCTGATGAACCTGCTGCACTGCCTTGCCCCGAAGCCTGGGGCAAAACCTCTTCATGTGACCTGGATCCCCGCACTCGTAACAACCTCTCGACACCATAGACTGCTGCCTTAAAGACTGGCCCTGGTGACCGGAATAACCACCAGAGGAACCCTGAATGGTTGGGGGACGATATGAACTCTCTGGCATGGCACTGAAATAGGTGCTGGAAGAACACTGATGACCAGAATACCCGGCGGAGGAACCCTGAATAGCTGATGGGCGATAAGAACTCTCCGGCATCACACCGAAATAAGACCTCACTAGAGCACATCGAGGAGGAGGTGGTGCTTAATATAGGGGCCTGCTGGGCTGGCCCCTCCAAAAATGACCTCTGCACCTAGCCGGAGCAGCTATCGAGCCCTCTTATCCTACTGTCCCTACTCTCTACTCCTCAGACGGTAGCCCTCAATTCTGCGAGCGATATCCACCACTAGCTGATAAGGAGTCCCCATCTCCACCTCTCGGGCCATGTTGGCCCTAATACCCGAGTGTAACCCTGCTACAAACTTCTACACTATCTCTGCGTCAGTAGAAGTATCATAAGTGCATGACGAGACAACTCAGAAAACCTTGGCTCGTAGTCCGTCACAATCATCTGGCCCTGCTCAAGCTGCTCAAACTGATACCGCAACTCTTCCCTCTCAGAGGGTGGAATATACCTGTCCAGGAATATCTGGGTGAAATGCTCCCAAGTGATGGTGAAGTCCTGAGCATCCTCATGATGCTCACCCCCGAAGACAGGAGGGTGAAGTCCAGTCCATCTGTCTAATAACTTCTGCGGATCGCCGTCCGCAACTGGTCGGGGCTCAGGTGCCACTGGTGCAACTGGCTGGGCCTCGCCCATGGATAGGGTACCCGGAGTCTAATAAACCACAACTTCATGTACTGGGGCCTGGGCAGTATGGGTCTGTGCTCCCCCTCCCACCTGAGATGTGGCGAGGTCCGCTGGAAATAAACCAGCCTGGGTCATAGTGTCTAAGAACCGCATCATACGGCCCATGATCTCATGAAATCCCGGTGCTGTCATGAAATCCACCAGGGCGGGATCTACTACAGGCACCTCGCCCTGCTCCTCAATGATAGGATCCTCTGCTCACCCTGCTCTTGTTAGGATCCTCGGGCCGGTGCCCTCCCCCGGCCTCTGCCTCTAGCGACGGGGGGAGCGGCCCCTCTCGGGTCTAGGACGTCGGCTATACGCGTCCTTACCATCTGTGAGAGAATAGAATAGTGAAATTTAGTACACCATCAACTGAACGATAGAATATGAATGAAGAGAAATTTCCTAACACCCTATAGCCTCCCGAAGATAAATACAGACGTCTCTGTACCAATCCGCAGGACTCTATTAGGTTTGCCCATTACTTATGAGACCTACGTGAACTAAGTGCTCTGATACCATGTTGTCACGACTCAAATTCTACTCTAGGTCGTGATAGCGCCCAACCCCGATGCTAGGCAAGCCAACACACTTCATCTAGTGAGTCCCGTTTAATTTATAAAACCCATTTCTAACCATACCTAAATTTCAATCACTGAGCATGTGAAAATAACAAATATCAAAGGCAAATTTAACTGAAATGATCAAAGAAGCTGGATTTACATAATTACATCACCAAAAGAATAGTCTATCAATGTGTGTGCCAGAAACTAGTGTCACAAGTATACGGGCATCTAGTAGAATGAACAAAAGAATACATCTACCCTACTGTCTGAACTAGAATAGACAGAATAAGCAAAAAGGGAAAAGACTCCAACGTGCTGCTGAACGGCATCAAAAGAAGCAACTCACAGTGGAACCTCTGCCTCAAAAATCAAGAACGTGCTCTGGACTGGTAACCAGATGCACCTACCTTAGAACCTGTACAGTTAAATACAGAAGCGTAGCATGAGTACATAAACATTATGTAAGTAAGTATCCATTTTAACCTCGAAGAATTAGTGACGAGGGGTCAACTTGACACTTACTAGGGCCAAAAAATATACTTAAGCATGTGAGTAAGCATGGATATCAATGCTAAATAGCAGAAAAATAACAGGACACCACAAGCTTTTCTATACTTATAAAATATGTAAATCCTTGTCATTTCAATTGACAATTTATATTTCAGGGCATTTAAACAGTCTAAAAATCATGGGAAAGTTCCAAATAGATAGCATACTCATATATTGCAGAGGACGTACGACCCGATCCAAAAAAATAATAAATGTGCACTGCCGAAGGTTCGTACGATGCGAACCATAGATGCATCTATTAACCTTCCGAGGCGTACGACCCGCTCTCATGAGAGTGTTGGAAGGATTCACTCTGCTCGCAGAATATAATTGCGAAGCGGTCAAACATAAACGTAATATATTTCTCTTCTTCCTCAATTCCTTTAAAAATAATAATTTACTTGAACTTTAAAATTCTTAGGATCTTGAAATAAATTCCACCCAATACAATTAGTGCATGAGGTAAATAAACAGTATTCACAAAGCATGGTGTGCACCTAAACTACCCGGACATAACAAGAACAATTACCATGTACGGACTCTCGTCACCTCGTGCGTACGTAGTTCCCCACAATTTATTCATATATCATATAAGTTCACCTATAGGGGGATTTTCCTCTTACAAGGTTAGAAAGGAGACTTACCTTGTCCCAAGGCTTACTTCCAAACTCAAGAATGCGTTCATGCCCTTAAACTGGAGCCAAACGATCCAAACTTATTCAAATACGGTAAAAAGTAGTCAATATAGGCTCAAAAGATCAAACTTCCACTGTTAGAGTGATTTCCCATCCCAAATCACAAGATCCCTAAAATCCATCCCCGGTACCACGTGCCCGAATTCGGAAATTTTTTAAAGAAAATTGTCACCCATAACCTTAGGATTAAGAATATGTGATTTTTACTAGATTCCATAACAAATTTCATGGTAAAACTCCATTTTTATCAAAACCCTAGGTTTTCATCTAACCTCTTGATTTTCACTAATCCTTGCATGTTAATCTACCAATAATCTATGTATTTAACTCATGTTGTATAGAAATTACTTACCTCAAAGTGATAGGTGAAAGCCTCTTCCCAAAAGCTCTGAAAATCGCCTAAGTGTAGAAGTGAAATGAAATAAATGGCCTAAGTCTCGTTTTTAAAAGCTGTGTCCAGGCCTCTGAAGTCGCATTTGCGACATTAGTACGCAAATGCGAAGTCGCAAAGTGACAATATCATCGCAAATGCGAACCTAAGCTCTCTTCTGCTGGGTTCGCAAATGCGAACAAAATGTCGCAATTGCGGCCGCCGCCCAGCTCAGGCTTCTTGGAATTTGCGAAGCCTTCATTGCAATTGCGAGTTTGCAAATGCGAACAAATCCTCGTATTTGCAAGGCCTGCAATAGTAGCCCATAAAACCAGAACAACTGGAGTGTTCTCACCCCTAACGTACGTTCGAAACTCACCCGAGCCCTCGAAACTCCACTCCAAATACTCACACAAGTCCAACAACACTATACGAACTTGCTCGCGCGATCAGAACACCGAAATAACATGAAAAATTAAGAATTACACCCTAAAACGTACTTATACTACTCGGATTGATACCGAATTTTGTGTGCAAGTCATAGATGACATTACGGAACTATTCCCGATCTCAGAATTCTGTTTGGACCTCGATTTCCTCAAAACACATTCCATCCCAAAATTATAGAACTTTAAGAATCCATTTTTTCACTATTTGGCGCCGAAACACTCCCGGGGTCATCCGAACCTGTTCCGAACATACGCCCAAGTCTGAAATCATCATACGGACCTATTGGAACCGTCAAATCCCGATTCCGAGGTCGTTTTCTCAAAATATTGATCGAAGTCAAACTTGGCCTTCTAAGCCAACCTGAAGGAACCAAGTGTTCGATTCCAAACCAAACCCTTCCAAATCCCGAACCAACCATTCCCGCAAGTCATGAATCAATAAAAGCAAGTACGGGAAGTCTTATTTAGGGGTACGGGGTTCTAGGAAGAAAAATGATCGGTCGAGTCGTTAGCAGTATTAAAGTACTAAAGAGACTCAGACATACATAAGTTGACAGAATCATGCTTAAAAAATAAACCTAAGCACCTTGGACCACATAGAAAAGTCACAGATACATAAGAATGAAATGGCAAAGGTACAGAAACTCACCAGTTTAGCGAGAAAAGCGAGAATAATACCACAATGGTGAGAACCCCAGAATTTCTGGCCTTGGCTTTCAGCCGGCCAGGAACCAGAGATAGAACAAGATAGCAAAACAACCACAGAGGAAAAGCCTTAAGTTTATAGTGAGGTTATATTGATTCTCGGTCTGTCCTAAAGGGGAAAGGGGAGGGGTTTATATAGTGATAGAGATCGAGAAAATAAATAAGGAAAAGTGTAAATCAAACACAAATAAGGAAGTATCATCATGCAAAATCAAATAAAATCAGATTTAGGGAAAAGGAAATAAACAAACCCTAATTTTAGGAAAACAAAATATTGACAGAATATTCACATACAAAGATGAATAGAGACACAACAACACCAAAATCAGTGAGTCGAAATGATTAAGAAAACAAGATCTGAAAACTCTAACTCTTAAGGCAAGTGAAAAGAAATTGGCAGAATCTGAACAAGGAAAGTCAAACTCACACATAATACGACGAACATAGACAAGAAAACATCAAAAATCAAATACTCGAACCAATTTTGGTTCGATTTGAAGAAAATATGTAAACCCTAGTTTTAGGGTAAATAAGAATCATCAAAAATATAGACAGATTCGAACTCGCACGGTAGAATAAACGTGTGTAGACGGAATATCGTCCAGATTTAAGAAATGGGAGTCAATCGGACAGAATCAGAGTAGTAGTACTTGCCATGTTTAGGCAAGTATTAATTAATACGATAGAGAATCAACCAGTAGCGAAAATATACAGATATGGTAAGTAAATAGGAAGGGAATACCATTAGAAGAGGGATTAGGAGAGGGGATTTGGGGTGTGATGGCTAGGGTTAGGGTTCTTCAGGAGGGAGGGGGGGGGGAGGGGGAGAGTAGAGAGGATTTAGGGGTAGAAGGTAGGTGAAAATGGCTAGGGCTTGAGCGGGTTTAGTTAATTAAAGAGAGGGGGTGAACGGGAGTTGTTGATCTTAAGAGATCAACGGCTGTGATTAAAGGTGAATGGGGCGGGTTGGATAAAATGGGTACCGACCGGATTTTTTTGGGTTAAAGGGGTTATTGGTTTGGGCTGGGGATATTGGGTTAGGTATTTGGACTAGGTTTTTAGGTATTGGGTTGGGGTTGGTCCGAAATAAGTTTAAAAAAAGGCTATTAGCTAAATACCCACTTTTAATTAATAAATAATTCATAAAAATGATAAATAAAATAGTAAAATATTATTTGTGCATAAAATGATTAATGGTAATTATTTAACACTATAAAAATATATAAGGTTATTTTTTGCATAAATAAAGTAATTATAAGTATATATGGGCTATTATTGCAAAATATGTAATTTTAGCCTTTAAAATGCAAACGTAATTATAATAAATGCCCCAAAAATATTTAAAACCTAGTATGGATATAGGTGATGAATTTAGATGATAAAATCATCATAAAATAATTTGTGATGCAATTAATGATTATTTATATAGTAAAATGTAGGGATAAATTGATTCAAAACCTTTTAAAAATATAGAAAATTATGAAAAATGCTTGTATGTGTTTATAAATCAAATGATGATGCATATGTACTATTTTGAAAGTATATATGCATATTTAAAAATATGAGGAAAAAATTGGGTATCAACCTCTGCCCCTCTTTATCTGGGAAGGATGAAAGAGTTGTCAGGTAAAGAAATGGTGATCGACTTTGACTGAATGGGTAGTTTTGAAAGATAAAGGCCACACTCTGGCTTTTTATCTGCCTACCCTGGTTTTATAGGGATCAGGCCATGTATAGTTCTGGATCCAACGGTGGAATGAACCGGTGAAGTTGTTTGTAAGAGCGGAAAAATATTTGGAAAAGACGGTTATGGTAAGTCAGACTGGGTAATGGATGATGATCAGTTACATTTGAAATAATTGGAGGATATTGGCATTGGGTGAGAAATGGAGCAAATATTGCTCCAGTTAGGATAACGATTACCTTCCTGATCACATGTATATTCAAAACACAATATCTGCATATAGAATTTTTTGTAAATTTAAACATGATGCAAATTCCCTTTGGAACATGGAGATTGTCTTTGGAGGTGAGGATGACATCCTTAGATCATGATGTCCCGGGCCATGAATTGTGCGGTAAAGGATTCGCAGGCCATGAAATGATGTTCTTGGGCTATGAATATGGTGCCTCCGAACCATGATGCCTTTGAATAATGATGAGAAAGATTAAGAGGTCCTCAGACCATGGCATGGTGTCTTCCGGCTATGAGGATGATGTCTTCAGACTATGACGCCTTTGGACAAATTGGCTATATATCAGCCTATGAGGTGAAGAGACATGATGCTAGAGATAATAACAAGACAAAGCTTAGTCTTGATAGAGTTGGGGGTAGAGCTCAGCCCCGAGAGAAGAGAATAATGCAAGGTCTAGAATAGAGCAACATTTGTGCAAAAGGAGACAATGCTTAGTCTCATGAAATATTTGGGATAGTGCTTAGTCCCATGCAAGGGGAAGGCAATGCTTAGCCTTATGCAAATAGGGAGGCAGGGCTTAGACTCATGTAAATAGGGAGGAAGTGCTTAGCCTCATGCAAGATTTGAACAGTGCTTAGTCTCATGCAGGGAAGACAATGCTTAGCCTTATGCAGATATGGAGGCAAGGCTTAACCTTATGCAAGAATTGAGACAATGCTTAGTCTCATGCAAATGTAAGTCAATGCTTAGCCTTATGAAGGATTTGAGACAATGCCTAGTCTCATGCAAACAGAAGGCAATCATTAGCCTTATGCAGATGGGGAGGCACGACTTAGTCTCACGCAGTGTTTGAGATAGTGCTTAGTCTCATGAAAATGGAAGGCAATGCTTAGACTTATGCAAATATGTGGGCAAATCTTAGCCTTATGCAAGGTTTGAGACAGTGCTTAGTCTCATGCAAAGGGACGAGTATCAAGTAAGAGGAAGTATTCTTAGCTGGAGATATATTTATGTCTGGCGGTTTTGTCGTTATGATGATACTTTTGATTATGATCTATTCCTGCATGTAAATAAAAATTGTGAGTTTTGTGGGGGAGGTTGGTTCGTGCCTTTGTCTGCATGCTTTGCTCCACCCTGCCCGAAGATCCTGTTCAAGTCACCACGGTTAGCATTTGGCTAAAAATAAAGTTTTCGAAAAGTATGCGTGTATGGTTTTCAAAACATAGTAATATGCAAATTAAAAAATAAATTAGATGAACCAGTGATCGTTACATCATCAAAGACATTGCAACTTCCTTGCCATAGAATTTTGAGGGTCCTTCTGGCTGTTCCGCATGCAGTTCCCTTGGCTGAACTTGCTTCAGAATTTTGAGGGTCCTCCTCAAAATTCTTCCCCAGTTTCTAATTGTGGGGAAAATGGAAATTTTATTGAATCGTGACCGAACCCACAAGGCTGCCTATGTATCCCCTCTTAAACAGGAATCAGGTCAAACGTAGTTCAATTTTTTCTCGGCATCTTCTTCATCCATCCAGATCTAATGATAACCCACGAAACAATATACAAAGGATTGGAGTTCATGCTTGGCGCAGTTGTCGATCAATATATGTATATTTGGCAGCAGGAAAATCATCCTTGGGAATTGCTTTGCTTAAATCCTGATAGTCGACACACACCCTGACTTTCCCCATCTTTCTTCGGCACCGACACAATGTTGGCTAACCAGGTTGGATATTCAACTACCCTGAGGACTTTGGCTTTGATCTGCTTGGTGACTTCTTCCTTGATTTTCAGGCTCATGTCTGGCTTGAACTTTCTGAGTTTCTGATTTACTGGCGGACACATTGGATTGGTAGGAAACTTATGAGCTACTATGGATGGGCTCAACCCGGTCATGTCATCATACGACCATGCAAAAATGTCTTCATATTCTTTCAGGAAACGGGTGTACTCTTCCTTCTCTGACGGTGACAAGTGGATGCTTATGCGAGTTTCAATCTTCCAAGTTGACTACCTCAGTCTCGTCCACGTTGGACATAGGTTTGTTCTCAAAGTTCTCAACTTATCTGATGATCTACTCAGGTATCACATCCTCTTCTTCTATCTCTTCTGAATCACTATCCTTGTGTTGCGTTGTCTCATTACATGTCACAGTCGTTGGTTCATCAAGGTAAGAAATAGTAGTGCTGTAGAGGAAAAATATGAAAGATAATGATAACAAAACATCAAATTATTGATAAATGCTGAAACTTTGAACAGAATAGCGTTTAAATGACTTCAAAGAATGTTTTCCAAAACAAAATATTGAAAGAAAGATGTTTTTTAAACCAAAATGCTCAAAAGAATTGTTTTTCAAATAACACTAGTAGCCATGCTACCCCAGGACTCGTCTACCCCTGTACGGTGTGGCGATCCAATTCATGAGAACTGCCCCCCTCTCCACATTGCAATCCATGTCTTCGTCTTCCAAAAACAGATTCCTAAAACCAGCCAAATATTCCTCTTCTTCGGATCCCCATATTGTATCGGCCTAATGAAATGATTGGCTCAAATGCGGCACTGGTTGCTCAAGGGGGTAATAGGGACCATGCCATGGCGGAGACCAGTCGTTATATTCTTGCCAGATATATGGATATCCGAGCCAAGAAGTTGTACCGTGACGCTTCAGCTGTATTGGCTTGGTGATGCCTTGGAGTTTCTTCCCGAGCCCTTTGCCGAGTTCACACCCTGACCATGATAGTATGCTTTCTATTTTGCTGCTCCACCACTTGTCTTTCTCAATTGCATTGACACGCTCGATGCGGTAATATGTCTCCCCTTTGATCTTCCTTCTATTCTCAATGACCAGAACGATTTGGTTGGTATAAATGGGATTGCTCCTATCTCCATGAATGATTACTTCCTGATGATTCCACTCAAATTTCACAGCCTGGTGCAAAGTAGATGCAACAGCCCCAGCGACATGTATTCAAGGTCGTCCCAACAGCAGATTGTAGGAGGCGGATATGTCTAGCACTTGAAATTCAACATCAAACCAAGTAGGACCAATCTGAAAGAATAAGCCCAATTGTGGCTCTTTGTGACCATCGAACGCCTTTAGTTCATAGTCCCTGCTTGTATTTCATGCAAATCTTTGCCCAACCTTTTTAGAGTTGTCAGCGGACAGATGTTGAGGTTGGACCCCCTGTCTATCAAAACCTTGGCAATGAATTTATCCTCACATTGCACTGTGATTTGCAGTGCCCTGATGTGGCTCAATCCCTCTGGTGGAAACTCATCTTCGTGAAAGGTGATCTTGTGGCTCTCCAACACTTGCCCCACCATGTTGGCCATCTCCCCTTTGGTGATGTTTTTAGGCACGTACGCTTCATTCAACACCTTCATCAAAGCATTCCTATGTGTCTCAGAATTTTGCAGCAGTGATAGGATGGATATCTGGGTGGGAGTTTTGTTCAGATGGTCCACCACAGAATATTCCCTTGCCTGTACCTTTCTCTAGAGATCATTTGGACCAGTTTCAATGATGGTTTCTTGGAAGAAGCTTCTTTACTCGTTCCTCCCAAATTCTCGGGTGTATAAATTCTGCCGGTTCTGGTTATCCCTTGTGCCGCACCAGATTCTTCCATGTTTGCTTTCCCTTTCCTCCTGACTTCAGCGACATAATCCCAAGGTACGACATTGGATTTAAAGGGCGGTGTGGATGCTACTGTCACGTGAAGGGTGCGGTTACCTCTACTTCAAATGGAGCAGGTGCAGCTGCAGGGGCTGTCACTTCGATTTCGAATGGAGTTGATGTGGCTACTTCAACTTCAACCAGTGGCTGTATTTGTACCACAATAGGAGTGAGTGTGACTGTAGGTTTCTTAGGGTCATCACCTTCCTGGATAAGCCCAATTGACCTTTCAGGTCCCATTCTTCATCAGTCTCTATCACATTTACTCCTTCACCCCTATGGTCTGGGAGAGGGTTGTTGCAAACATTGGGTGCGGCTTCCTTTGCTTGTATGACCTTGGTATCAATCAGTGTCTGAATTTTGTCTTCCAAAGTTCGGCATTCATCGATGGTATGTCCCTTCATTCCGGAATGGTATGCACATGTTTTGTTTGAGTTGACCCACTGGGAGGAGTTTTCCATGGCGACAACAGGAATAGGGGTAACATATCCAGCAACCTTCAGTCTTTCATATATTTGGTCGATGGGCTCGGCAATAGGGGTGTATTGTCTAGGTGGTCTGCGATCGAAATTGGGTCTGTGTTTTTGATAGTTTTGGCTGGATGGAGGTGAGTGATAATAGGCTGGCTGGGTGTTATAAGTGTGGTAGTCAGTAGCGGGTTTAGGATATCTGGGAGGTGAAGGTTGATTTGTGGGTTGAGGTGTTTGGTATGTGAGTGGAGATTTTGGACCTTGGACTACCATCACTTCCCCTATTTCTTTCTTCTTTGATATGCCCCTTGACTGTAATTCTTTGTTCGTAGCTGCAACGCCTCAAAATTGGTTACCATTCCGCTCTTGATCCCTTTTTCAATCCTTTCCCCGAGTTTGATGATGTCGGAGAATTTGTGATTTTCGATGACTATTAACCTTTCCTAGTATTGTGGATCTTGGGCCCTAACGAAGAATTTGTTCATATGCTCTTCTTCCAATGTCGGCCTAACCTTTGCAGCTTCTGACCTCTATCGAGTAGCATACTCGCGGAAATTTTCCGTTGGTTTCTTCTTGAGGTTTTGTATGTAGAAGACGTCCGGTGCATTCTCTATATTGAACCTGAATCGGTCCATGAAGTCTGATGCCATGCTTACCCAATTAACCCATTTCTTGGGATTTTGACTGATGTACCAAGATAGGGCGTCTCTAGTGAGACTTCTCATGAACAGATTCATGCGAATCCTTTCATCCTTCCCAACTCCCACGGGTTTGTCACAGTATGTCCTCAAATGTACCTTCGGGTCACCTGTTCCATCAAACATCTCGAACTTAGGAGGTTTGTAACCCTCCGGCAGTTCTACATCTGCCTGAATACATAGATCCTCATAATTCAAACCTTCAATTCCTTTGCCTCCTTCAACGCCCTGGACTCGGCTTGTGAGCTTTTTGAGCTCTTCTGCCATATTCTTGATGAGCAGGTCTTTCTCGGCGGATTATGGTATGTATGAGGTTGGTTGAGTGGAGTGAGGTAGGGTTTCTACGTATATGTGATTGTTTTGGTGGATACTGGGGCTTTGAGTGTAGTGGTGATCATTAGTTGAATTTTGCAGATCAGAAATAGGTTATGGGGTATTCTGAGGAGTATGGTAAGTGGTGGTTTGCGGGTATTGAGTCGGAAGATGTTGGTGTTGAGGAAGTGTTGGTACTGGTAGAGGATTAGGATTTTGGGGAGGTGTTGCGTATTGATGGGGTGCAAGAAGATTTTGCGGACGTTGATTTGGTATGTTTTGAGGAGGTACTGGGTTTTGGCCATTTTGATGGTTAATGTCTGGGACATTTAGGGTGAGGGAGAGGTTTTCCACGTTGCGGATCTGCTCAAGTTTCCCTTGCAATTCTAGTATCTTCTGCTCCAACCGTGAGACCAAATCATTCTATGCCGGAGTACTCCGACCGTCTGAAGTCTCCACATTCTCTGCATGTGTAGCGTTGTCTTTCCTGACACCACTCATATCATCCATCTTAGCTTTCCCCTTACTTTTCGAATCACTTGGAGGAGGAGATGGTGGAGGGCCTCTGGATCTGGTATGGTATACTAATGATGCCAGTATGTGCGAACCAACCTTAGGGGATGAGAATAATCAAAATAAAGAAAAACAAAAAGGTAAACAAGTCAGTAAGGATTTTGAAAAGGTATTTGCAGTATTTGTATTGCGGAAATATAAATGTGCATCCTAATTTGGGAACCTAGTTGTGCCCGAGGTAGGCCTAGTGACACGTAGATTTGGAGAAATTTAAATGCCGATAACTGCCTTATTTAATTACTGTAGTAAATAAGACGAACCTTTTTAAAAAATGACAATAAATAAATGAGTCACTAATGGCATTTGCCTTATTACATTCGAATTCCAAAAAGACTCTAGAAAAGAAAATAATCCTAATCTACTTGGTCACAGAGGGACCTTCTCCAGGCTTGGCCTTCTTGGCCCCGTCAATAAGATTCCCAAGGTTGTGCATGTCCAGTAGCAGATACGCCCTTTCTAGGTGTCCTCCTTCGTTGCCCTCTGCATTCTTATAGTCTATGACTCTTTTCCTCATCTTCCCCTCTAGTTCCATTAGACCCTGCTCCAGATATTCCGATCTTTCTGTCGACTTTGTAGCCATTTCCCTCCACTCGTTGATTGACTCCATATCTACCTCGTGTTGTTCCAAATGCCTGGCCTCGGACTCAAGAACTTTTTTGCGTAACCTCTTATACTTCACTATGCTTTAGCAGCTTCATCTATGACCCTGTTTCCTCGACCGACCCTTAGCTCGACTATTCCTGCTATGTTATCATCCAACCATGAGAGGTAGAAGTGCACATGACCTGCGTGGTATCGGTCTGGATCAATGGTATCTTTTTCTACAATAATCTTCAAATCCCACATGTGTTGGGCCTCACAGTTGTATGGAACGACATCATCTTGAAAGTCTGCCTTGTAATGACTCATTTTGGAGACTCGTGGTTTGTCTTGTTTTCTACCAGCTTGTCTCATGACCATAATAGGAACATAAGGATATATTCCCCTTAACCCAATCAAAAACAAATGCGGAACGTCCCTGAATCTGATGATGAATTCGCTAGTAGGGAAACACTCGAACATCCAATGGACCTTGTCCTCGGTCAGATTGCTGAAAAACTGTACCCAATCTATAGCATTCTCCGGTTGTGCAAACCTGTCTGGGATGAAGGTCATTCTTTTCGGATGGTGGAAAGCTATGTGGTCATTCCATGTTCTTCGTGGAAATTCCTGGCGATACTGACCTCTTTGAAGATTCTCCAACAACCAAATCCGTAGCAGCAAGTTACAACCCTCAAAATGTCTGAACCCCTTCTTGCAACGATCCAGAGCTCGGTACATTTCTGCTACGATCATCGGGACAATAGTGTATGTTTGTTCACCAATCCCTTCCATTAAATCTTTAGTTACCATGGCCAACCTGGCGTGAATTATGTCCCCTTGGATTGGAAACACTATCATACCCAGAAAAGAGACGATGAATACGAAAACCCGTCGATGAGTCCAACCCAGGGAAGTGATGGAGAATTCATCATGAAAAATACGATAGGATTTTTTGTGTCCATATCGTTCGTAGATGAGGTCAAAAGGTATATAGGACTTCTTCAGGCATGCTAAATCATCATTCTTTCTCAGACCCGTCATTTTCAGAAACCCCCTAGGAGTGCGATTTTCTGGCACCAACAAACCGGGACTATCCCAAGGTAACCCAGCGAATCCTCCTATTTTCCAAGAGAGGATTCATTTCTATATTGCCAAAATAGAATACGACCCTTTCTCCATCCTAGAACATGGTAGCAGCCTCGATCAACATGTTATTTGGCTGGATGTCTAATAAGGAGGGTAAATTTCTGAGAACCTTCTTCACATGATTTTTGTCGCTTGGCAAAAGATTTTCCTACCAATCTAGCAATAAGGTAGTATATTTCGGACCATGCCGAACCTGGGGACTTCGTGCCTCATTTTCTTCAAAATAAACAAAGTTAGAGCCTTTCCCCCTCCAGATTCGACTACTTACATATTAACGATTAGTATATCGGCATTTTTCTCCAAATAATGCACATATCGTGGTTGTGCCCGTTAGGATCATGGAAATCCCGGTGGGCTTCGGACAAGGTTTTTCTTAGAGGTTTATTATGCGGACAACATATTAACCCCTGCTAGGTTTGATCATGATGCATGTACAGTTATCATCAGAGAAAGGTTTTCTATAGAAGTCTAGACTAGTACCCTCAAGCGGACAACTTGAGAGGGAAAGGCACAAAACTGTCGACTGTACCGTTGATCGACTAGTTTTACCGCAAATAAGCCTTTCCAAATTAAAAGGGTAATATAGGAAGAGCGCGGTCACTCATCAAGTGCCGCTATGGTATTAATTACGCACGAGCGGAATATGATGTAGAGCATGTATTTATGCAAAAGGAAAATAACATGTTGTCAAGTATTTGCATGATGAAAATGGTAAAATGCGGTATTTAATAATTGTAAAGACAAAAAAGAAAGAAAACAAGGAAAGGAGTTAGTTTTCATAATGAAAAAGTGATAACACAGGAAAGAAATGACAAAAGAGGGAATTTAGTGAGCATAATTGAGATAATAGAGGAGGAAATGCATGTTGCAGCCAAATTAAACGAAGGATGGCAAATAAGTCCATATAAAGAGAAAAATGGAAAAGGGATGTGCAAGTATTAGCAGAATAATAAAGACACGCTTATCGAGAAAGACTAATTCACAAGATAAGTTCTTTATGGTAAGAGCCTGAGGATATTCCCAATAGAGTCACCATGTCATCGCGCCCCCTTTTTCTCGTGAAATCGGGTTTCGACATTTGACAACTCCTTTTGAGAGAAAGGGAAAGGAATTGGTTATTGAGAGAGTCGCCACCTAACGGATTAAGGTGCGTTAGGGAACCAATTGCAAGTAACTCAGATTATACCAGTTTGCATCACCAAAGATCAGGTAAGGGCTCAAATTACTTCGAGAGGAAGGTGTTAGGCACCCCTCGAAGTCCACAATGGTGGGTCCCGACTGAACTTAACTTATGTGAATTAGTCTAAGGAAAGGGAATGAATTATTTAGTAGGGATGGGGGCTCCTAAACTTTTTAGCCTATAGGATCACCTCGTGCAACATAAATAGTACTTCGTAACTCCCCCAAGATGGGGGTATTACTCATATTATTCAGCGGACACAAACTATCATCTCTTGCTACCTGACTACTATCTTTGAGTTTTTTTACCTAAAGCGTTCTAATCATTTCTAACTCGTGTCCTATGTGTGCACTACTCGTCCCTTACCTATGGTCCTCGAGGCATTGGGACCTCTATTTTTGATGATTCTAGAGTTAACCTAGGTTGCTCAAAATTGGAAAATACTAAGCGACATAAAAAACAGTTAGGAATTTCAAATAGAGACAAGTATGGGTTCAAATTAGCCTCCACATATAAATGCAAATGCACGCAAATGATTAGCAGGTTTTATTAATTGCAAAATCCTATAGGCATGATATCCATGTGATGTTGAACGAACAAACAGGCAGTATCTGAGTGTTTTATACGACAATAAATCATAGCAAGTGACAAAAATATATCCAGAATTGTTTTCTTAACCCTATAGACATGTTGTCTAGGTGATTCGCGTAGCAATTGACAGTGATAAGCATATTCAGAATTAGTTAATCGAGTCCTATAGGCACAATTTCTAGTGATGATAATTAGCACAGTATTGCATACTCTAAAGGAGATGAGTAGGACGATAATTGAAACTATTTTAAACCCTATAGGCATGAATTTCTATAATTAAAACTGGTTTTAAACTCTATAGGCATAATTTCTACAATTAAACTGATTTAAAACACTATAGGCATGATTTCTATAATTAAAACTGATTTAAAACCCTATAAGCATGATTTCTATAATTAAAACTGATTTAAAACTCTATAGGCATGATTTCTACAATTAAACTGATTTTAAACCCTATTGGCATGAATTCTATAATTAAAACTGATTTAAAACCCTATATGCATGATTTCTACAATTAAACTGATTTTAAACCTTATAGGCATGATTTCTATAATTAAAACTGATTTTAAACTCTATAGGCATGGTTTCTACAATTAAACTGAACAATATACAAGCAAGAATTTTCACACATTGGACCAGAACATAATTAAGTCAAGTATTGACCCTATGGGCATGGTTGCTAACACATAATTACTTGACAAATTAATACACCCAAAAGCATGATTTCTAACATATCACAACATTAATCCTATAGGCAGGATTTGTAGCATATAATATCAACAGCACAGTACGATTCCTATAGGCAAGATTTCTAACATACAACTTTGATAATACAGTACAAAACCTATAGGCAGGATTTCTACCCAACTTATCACGAATGTAAAGCAAGGACCCTTTCCCATTTTACCAAGTACCCCAAAATTGTTATTACAAAATTATTACTGACCACAGTTAATGAATGAATTACAAAGATAAGTAAAACTATGTAGAACCTACAACAGGTCCAAATACACCTGGACAGGCCATGCCTTCAACCCAAAAGAGCTCCAAAGCTCATGTTCATGGATACACAATAGCCAGTGGTGAATGATTCACCCATATTCCAAAGATAAGCACACAGAACCCAAATCTCTAGTGTGTCAGAGTTCCCAAGGGTCTTACATAGACCCCGAGCAGTGCTCACATTAGGGAGGTTAAGGGCAGAACCTAAATGGACTTGGCCTTCAGCTGGCTCAGGATGGGGATTCAGAATAGCATAGATAACACATAAAAGGGTAGGCAATGGCTAAGGGACGTAATTTGAAAAGACATACTTGATTTTAGGAAGCAAGTATAGCAGAGTTCAAAACACTTAGTAGTTGATCAAAAAGGACAGCAAGGCTTAAATACATAGGCAGAATTACATTGAAAGAGTTAGGAAAACAAGTTGGCAGGATTTACAAAGATTTGTCAGACTCAAGTGTATAATACTTAACAAGTTAAAGCCTGAAAGGCCTAATTAGGCTAAGGGTACATGCCAGTATTAAGGACAAGACATGTTTTACATCAAACATCATTTATACATGGTAGAAAAACATAAATATGATAAGTACCCCAGGATAAAGCAATCACTCGAAAGAGTATGGAATCAAATGAACTAGAGACATGCTATAAAATACATTATCAGGGGACATAAGTGATAGAAAAGGCCTTAGCACTGATTCGAACACGTCAAGAAAAAGATTGCAAAGATTCAGAACATGTGAACTTGTCAATATCACCTATAGGTATTCTATTGTTAACATAATAGATTACTTTTAAAAAAGATTCAAGGCAAGTGTAGAACTAACAGAACTGTGTTTAACCAAAGAATTAGACCCTTTGACTAATGCTTATTTTAAGATGAATACGGGTTACTGATAATCAAGGTAATGGAGAAAAATGAATAATAGACAATATTGTAGAAATATAGAAAATTGAAGTTGATTGTATTCGAGAATCAGATGCCTTTACAAGCTGTATTCCCCTCCCTTATATAGGAGATTCTTATAACGTACGACTCTTTCGATGGTTACTCATTAATGACTAATTATGACATTAATGAGGTGTTACAAAGGATAACGGTAATTGGGGTTCAGTTACATAATGTTCGAGTAATCAATTGTGGGTCCTTGAATCTGCACGTAGCTTTGTCTAGATTCATTCCGACTGTGCCTCTCTCCCGTTTTGATCAAGTTGAGTTTCCCGTGGCTGATAAGTTCGTGGGTTTACTGAACCGTGCCTCTTTGTACCGTACGTCTTCAAAGAATCATATCCAGCTGTTGCGTTTTCCTGTGTCCACGTGACTGGCTGAGTTGTCAAAAGCTGGCTTACGTGTGAAACTCTTTTTTACTAATACAGATAGTCCCCCCACTTACCATATATTTAACGATTAATATTTGGGAAGTTGATATTCATTTATGGCGGGAATATTTTGCCGCCGCTTTTCCTTGAATCATTGTATCCTTCTCTGCACCATAGGCGTCGTTTGTCACTTCCATTTAATGCTCATAACACATGTCCTTTTCGGATTAGTTCTACATTTACTCGGCACCTTTTAGGGCTTTTTGCGGCTGCGCCAGTCTCGAAGTGACATCTTCAATTATGACTTTTCATCATTATTTTCCTTTTTCTTCGTGTTTGATGATTGTCTTCAAGTATAAATACATGTTTTCTTTTCTTTGCTTCCACGAAACACTTTTCTAACTTTGTCTTTTGTAAAGAACTTTCTTCTTTGCCTTTGTAAACATGTCTTCTTCAAACCAACCTCAAAGAGTAATAGATATTGAAAGTTTAACGCCATCTTCTGCTCCGACTAGGAGTCGGAGGGGTGGTAGACTTAGAAGTCTAGGATCCACTCCTTCGAGGGGCTCCTCTTCTTCTCAGATAGTTCCTCCTCCTTCCACTAGATCTCCAGTTTCTCCGAGATTTAGGGTTTCTCGGTCTTTGTCTAGGGGTAGAGGCGAACGCCTTCGTGAACCTGGAGTCGATGAAATTGTCCCTGCTGAGTTTGTTTTTGCTAGGGATAGTCAAGTTCTTGTAGATCAATCTTCTTCTCTTGATAGTGTAGAAAGATATCCAACCCTTATAACTGAGGGTCAGATTTCCCTTGTTCGTAGGGAATGCTTTTGGAAATCTGACTTTCCTGTCTATATTCCGAATAGTAATCAAAGAATAACGTCTTACAAGACGGGATATTCTTTTATTTATACGTATCCTTTCACTTTAGGGTTTAGACCCCCCATTGACCCAGCTATAATTGAATTTTGCCATTTATTCAACATCTACTTAGGACAAGTTGGCCCGCTTGTGTGGCGAGTTGTCGCATGTCTTAGGAGTTTGGCTTCTTTAGCCTCGGTTCCTTTTACCTTCAACCATCTTATTCACCTCTACTCTCCTACCTTATTTTGTGAAGGGGTTTTTACTCTGAGTGCTAGAAGCAAAAGAGTGCTGGTAACCCCTAGAGATGATAAGGATAGGGGTTGGTACCTCCGATATGTTGCTGTACCCACTGTTGGTTTAGTGGGTGAAGAAAATCTTCCCTTCCTTGAGAAGTGAAATCGCGCACGTGAGTATTATTTAGCTCACATTTAATTTTCCTTGTTTTTACTTGAGATGTTTTATTAACCCCGTTTCTGTTTTTTCTTCTCTCAGCAATCATGAATACTATTGAGAATGTCTCCGGTATTCGTGATTGGGTAGAAAAATTGTTGTCTTTTGCTCCTTCAGAACAAAGATCTTGGAAGTACCTCGCTGGGAGGTATGGTTGGCAAGTAAATACCCACGGTAAGTGAAGCTCTTGTTCTTGCTTCTTTCCTTACTCGAGTCTTTTTTTTTGTCATTTAACTTTTTTCCCTTTTAAATAGGGTTCTCTGCTCGTAGGGTGTCTGCTTCATCTATCCCGAAGATGTCCTTGGCTCAAGCCCAGGAAATTATTGTTGGTTCGTCTCGTTTCGTAGAAGAAGAAGAAGAGGGTGCTTTAGTGCACATGCCACGGAGAAGGCGAATGGTTTTAGATGATGAGCTTACAGCCTTAACCTTGCCTTCCGTGTCTATGATTGAGCCCCCTGTCCTTGATGATGTTTCACGTTCCCCTATTCATGAGGGTGTTGATCTTGCTCCTGACGACGTCCTTTTGGCTGTTGTTTTTCCTGCTTCTTTGAGAGAAGCTG
>ML341103.1:13549-33527 GCA_005239505.1 Nicotiana paniculata | reverse complement strand
AAAAAATAATAATTTTTTTTGGGAGGGGGGAGGGAGGAGGTAAAGTAGGGTGGGTAGTGACGGAAAATAAAACTGAAATTTTCCAAAAAAAGAAGAAGCCTTTTTGGAGAGAGGGAGTGGAGGTGGGTAGGCATGGGGTGGGGTTAAGTGGGTGGGTGTAGGGTGGGGTGGGTTGGTGAGGATGAGGAATAGGGTAGGGAAGGTTAAGAAGGAGTTTTGGAAAATATTTTCCCTTCTATTGGTAAAGAAATTATTTTCCTCCAATTGGAGGAAAATGAGTTCATAAGGAAAATATTTTCCAAAATATTTAAGCCAACTAAACATGGGAAGATTGGAAAATATTTTCCTTCATACCAAACACACCCATAATCTCCAAACAATATTCCCAATTGTTTGCAACAACACCCAATCCAAATAAATAATAATTTTTGAAAATCCAAATTCGATTTCAAAGTTTTTTAATGATTGTCAATGGTGGAGAGTCAAACACTTTCAAAATTTATTGATTGACAATTTTAATTTGAACACCAATTGTGCAACATGAAAGGAAATTCCTAAGTTAAAACGATTGAAATCCATTGATGAATTCCATTAAAACTATATACAACAAGAAAGCATGAAAACAGAGAACATCAAATGAATAAAAATCGGGGAAAAATAGAGAAGGAGAGTACAGAGACGAAGAGAGAGAGAGAGAGAGAGAGAGAGGGCAAGTATAAATTGATAAGGAAATAACTGATATTCCATATTCAATTCCTAATATAAAGAGTTACTCATTTAAAACTTGTTTGTACATAACTGGTAAATTGTATATGACCATATAATTAAATTGAAACTTGAGTAGGGAGGATAGTAAGGTTTCAAATAGATAGAGTGTATGAGTCCACCAAACTGTATAGTGACCTGGTCCCTTAACAGTTTCCACATAACTAGCTAATGCAACAGTAAGTAAATGACACAAGGGATTTTACGGAAAAATTCCTGCTCAAGGGGATCAAAAACCACGACCTACACTGGTAGGATTTTAACTTTACTACTGAGCAATCGTTAGATTACAACCTATTGCAACCTAGGAATTAAACTCCTAATCCCTCACTAACTTGTAATACACCTATTACAAGCCACTTTGCAATACACCTATTACAAAGACTTCAACCCATGACTAACTATAGTTACGACACAAACACTAAGGGTTTATGATTTTCAAAGGTTCCTAATTAAAGCTTATAAATAAGCAAAGTAAGAATTACAATGAAGAATAAATACAAAGTTACAACTCAACTAAGGACATACAAGAGACTTGTTGTAGGAACTGGTCCGTAGTAGTGTAGTACTTTGTTCTTGATGCACTTGTGACTTGAATGCTTGATTACCAGATCTGGAGTGCTTGCATTGATTCAAAAGTGTTCAAGTGATGTTTTATTGTAATGCTTCTTGTTAATACACTTTGGATGACATTAGTTGAATGATGTAATCACTTGGTTGGTACAAGGTCCTTCCCAATAGGAAGTGATTGTTGCACTGTTTCTGCACTGTAGCGTGTACAGTGCAGGCAGTCACTTTCCAGCTGTATAGAGTTGACTTCGTACAGTTGTCAGGGAAACCCAAGGGGATCAGGTCCCTGAGTTGATTCTTTATCGTCTGAAGTCATAAAGCTCATATTAGCTTGAGTCCGTTGATTGAGATATATACTAAGTGTGCATCAGGTTCTTTGACTGTAAGTTTGTTAGATCATCAAAACATAAATCTAAAAGACTGTAAACCCATAAATTTCTCCCTTTTTGATGATGACAAAATTAAAAATTGACAACCATATGTAGAGAAAAATAAACCAGATAATGTAATAGGAACTTCACAAGTTCCCCCTGACTTTATGCTTCCCCCTTACTCAGATCCCCCTACTTTAATTTATCTTTCCCCTTTTGGAATCATTAAAAATACACAAGCAAGCAATCAACATAAAGAAGTCTAGCCTAGCTAACTCATGCCACATGTGTGTGCACAATATGATAGAAAAGAGAAGCAAAAGAACACAAGCATTTACAACAAAAGAGGAGAGTCTTCATTAATTTTTATAAAAAATAAGCCTTTTCCATTACATCAAAGGCATATTTGGACTTTTGAAAGCGGGTGCAGTACAGCTGAAATCCATCCATATCACAAAAAAACAAAAACAACTACCACAAAGTCATCAAAACAAAAGAGAGAAACCTGAAACTGGTCACTGGTCACTTGGAGATTTTCCTAGGCGACACTAGAGGAAGAAGGCTTGGAGGTAGCAAAAAGAGTGTTGAGAACGAGGTCAATTCGAGCATTTGCGGACATTTGCTCTGCGAGTAGTTTCTCCCTCAGATTCTCAACCTGTTGCCTGAGATAAGCATTTTCTTTGGTCAAATGCGCAACCTCTTCACTTGATGAAGTGGAAAATCCTGGTGCCGCTATAGTCTGGCTTAGCTGAGTCTCGAGAATGGCATTCCTTTCCTTCAGCTTACTGATCTCCTCTGTGGCACTATTCTGGGCATTGATAAGCTGTGAGATCGTCGTAGTGCTTCCCATTCCTCCAACCTTTTCAACACATTCATATTCCTCTAGAGTAGTTTTTGAGAAGGTCTGTTTCCTGGTCCCCATCTTGGGTTGTCCTAAGGGCACATCAAATAATTTGAAGATACGTGTGAGAAGAAAGTCATAAGGAAATCCATGGTTCCCATCTTTGAATGCTGCCACTTTCTGCATATGTTCAATAATAAGGGCAGGCAGACTAACAGAGCGGAAGTCATCTAGTGCTTCCATTAAGTATAAATCAGACTTGGATGTGATAGACCTTCTCTCAGCGTGAGGGAGAAGAACTTTGTTAACCAACTCAAATAACAACTGATACACAGGAACCAGGGCCTTCTTGTGTACCTGTTCCCCCTTCTGGACAACTTTTTCCTTCACTATGGTGCGTCTAAAATTATAACCACATGCACCTCTCACAGACGACAAACTTTCATACGGAACCTTGAGAATGTCTCCCAACACGGCAGCTTCCATAACAATATCCACCCCATTCACTAAAGCACATATATGGTCGTCTTCAACAGTGAAGAGGTCAGCATAGAAACTTTGGACCTTGTCCCCATACACCTTAGGCACATTCACTTTGAGCAGATGTCCCCACTGCTGAAATTTGACCATCTCAAGAACTTTCCTCATACCAGTCATTTCATAAATATCTGGGTAAAAAATGCGACACCACAGTACCTTCTGGTACCTCAAGAGCCTCATTCTCTTGCAACCTTATGGTAGGTTGTTTAGGAGAGGGCTTAGGAGTGAACACGGGCCTCCTTAATTTAAACGTGTACTGAGAACTACATCATCATGTTTATCCTCATCACTAGATCTTACAACAGGAGGGATTGACTCCAAAGTCTTAGAATCAAAATGAGGAGAAGGAGACGGGTTGAAGCTGACCTGGGAAGATGATTCCCGATATGGTTCCTCCGGAGAGGGATCAGGTTCATCAATAGGGGTCCCAGTAGCTTCTTCCTATGCAAATGGTTTGAAGATCACCGTTGTTCCTTCTTCCTCGATGGGCTGAGTCCATTCCCCCTTAGACTCAGGCATGGTAGAAATTTTCTCATTCACTATTCCTTTAGCAGAAATGGACATCATATTTTCTATAGCCTCTCTCTCATGAGATTCCATGGGGTGCAACATCATCCAAGACAGGAACACTTGCAGACTGAGTAACATCTTCATCAGAAACCTTTTCTACTTCTGGAGCCCCATTTTTTTCTTCATCTTTGTTCTGTTCTTTGAGAATCTCAGGCGAGAGAGAAGAGACACTATTGATTTTAGGGATCTCTGAGTTCTCAAAACTTAAAGGGAGAGTATGGTCCGAGGGAGTGATGAGAGAGATAAAGGGTGAAAGGGAATCGGGTTTAGGTGTTTTGGTGTCAACAGAGGTGGAAGAAGGGACGTTTGCTGGTGTTTCTACAGTAATATAGGAGTCAAGGGTTTTCTCTTCACTGGTGGATAGGGTTGTTTTCTCTTCAGCCATGGTAGATAATTAAGTAGAAGATTCTGGAAGGGCTGAAATAGAGAGGGATGATCGCTCAAGGTTTGGAAGTGAAGGGGTTTTAATGAGGGAAAAGACAATTATGAGGGAAGAAAAACGAATTCTGAAACAACGATAGGTTTGTGGGAAGGTGCAACGTTGCAGAGGGAAGTGAAAGGATTTGAACGAAAAGACGTGATATACAAGGTCTGAAAAGGAGGATGACATGGCATTTAATTTTGTTTCTTTTGAGATATGCATGAAAAAAACACAATACTACTAACCTGTGGTACAAGAACCAGGTTATTGACCGGCCTTAAAAAAAATTCTCGACCCTCTTTTATCGCTCATGCATTTATTCTTCAGCTTCTACAATCATCATGCGTGTCTACCTTCAACGGTATAGAAGTGAGTTAGACTTGGCCAGAAAGCACTTTAGCTAATTTTTACCTAAATGCAATTTTCATAGCCATATGGAAAGAATCAGGTTCTCAATTAGGCTTTATTAGCCCCAGTGCCATCATGTTTCTCTCAAAATGTTCTCTGCTCAGTGCTTTGGTGAAGATTTCTAAAATTTGGTCTTCTGTACTACAGAACTTCATGCATATAAGCCCTTTCTCCACATTGTCTCTAAGAAAATGATGTCTCACATCGATGTGTTTAGTTCTTTTGTGCTGCACCGAGTTCTTGGCCATGTTGAGTGCACTGGCGTTGTCACATAGAAGAGGCACACAGTCAGTGTATACTCTGAAATCCTCCAATTATTGTTTGATCCATAGAAGCTAAGAACATCAGGAAGGTATATCAACATATTCTGCTTCAGCTGTTGAAAGAGCTACTGAGTTTTGCTTCCTGGTGCCCCATGAAATTAGACAGGATCCTAAGAAGTAAGCCATTCCAGATGTGCTTTTCCTGTCCACAAGATAACCTGCATAATCAGCATCAGCATACCCAACAAGATTAAAGTTGTCACCTGAATGGTAATACAGAACCAGGTCCTGTGTTCCCTTAAGATATCTCTGAATTCTTTTGGCAGCCTTCATATGAGATTCATTTGGATTTGACTGAAACCTTGCACGTAATCCCACACTGAATACAATATCTGGCCTGCTGGCAATGAGATAGAGGATAGATCCAATAATGCCTTGATACGTTGTTTGATTTACAAGATATCCAGATTCATCCAGGTCTAGTCGAGTGGCGGTGGAAATATGAGTATCAATCACTTTTGATGCTTCCATATCAAACCTCTTCAAAAGCTCCTTAATGTATTTCTGCTGACTGATACAAGTTCCCTTCGTGGACTGCTTCACTTGAAGACCCAATAAAAAGTTCAACTCCCCCATCATGCTCATCTCAAACTCACTTCCCATGAGTTTTGCAAAATCCTCATAAAGTGAATCAGCTGTTGCCCCAAAAATGATATCATCAACATATACCTAAACGATGAGCAGGTTCCTTCCTCGTTTCTTAAGAAACAGAGTGTTGTCAATTTTTCCTCTTGCAAAAACATTTCTAAAAGAAACTTTGACAACCTTTCATACCAAGCACGAGGAGCTTTCTTCAAACCATACAGTGCCTTGTCCAATTTGAACACATATTCAGGATGTTCATGACATTCAAAACCTGGAGGTTGCTTTACATAGAATTCTTCTTTGAGAAAACCATTCAGAAATGCACTTTTGACATCCATTTGGAACAGAATGAATTCCATATGTGATGCAAAGGCAATGAGGATTCTAATGGCTTCCATATGAGCAACTGGAGAAAAAGTCTCATCATAATCAATTCCTTCCTCCTGATTGTAACCTTGGACAACTAGCCTTGCCTTGTTCCTTCCATGCTCATCAAGTTTGTTCCTGAACACCTACCTTGTCCCTATGATGGTTCGATCTGAGGGTCTAGGTACCGGGTTCCATACTTTGTTCCTTTCAAATTGATGCAGCTTTTCTTGCATAGCTGTGATCCAATCTGCATCCTTCAAGGCTTCCTTAATATTTTTTGGGTTCTATTAGGGAGAGGAAGGCTGAGAAGGCAAGTGAATTTCTGGCTTTTGATCTGGTTTGGACTCATGAGTCAGGGAGGGTGATTATATTATCAAGAGGATGAAAGATTTTGTGTTTCCAGTTGGGCACTTGAATATCATTAGTGGAGGAGCTGGGTAATATAGACTGGTTCCCTTGTATTCTTCTTTATGCTATCTGTGGAGTACTTTGAACTGCATCAACCACTCTTTCTTCAGCTTCAGTGGTTGTAATTGTAGTACATGTTTCCTCTTGAGTTAGAGAGGAAGAGATTGCATTGTCTTTACTTGTCTCCTTCACTTGACTCATCATATTTTCTTTCCATTTTCCATATCAATAGTCTCTCCTAGAACCAGCAGTGGCTCTCCATCTTTATCATCCTTTTTTATCTTCTCACAGGATGAATGGGACTCGTCAAAGATTACATGAACACTTTCCTCCACACACTGAGTCTTTTTATTGTAAACCTTGTAAGATTTTCTTTGAGAAGAATACCCCAGGAAGATTCCTTCATCATCACTCTTAGCATCAAATTTTCCAAGTTGATCCTTTCCATTGTTGAGAACATAACACTTACACCCAAACGTTCTTAAGTGAGTCCGCTTGGGCTTCCTTCCATTTAGTAGCTCATAGGGAGTTTTGTTCAAGAATGACCTGATCATGCACCTGTTCACCAAGTAGCAGGTAGTATTTATGGCTTCTGCCCAGAAGCTTTTGTCTATCCCAACAATCAGCATTGTTCTAGCCATATCTTCAAGGGTTCTGTTCTTCCTTTCTACAACTCCATTTTGATGTGGAGTTCTTGGAGCTAAGAAGTTATGGGTGATGCCATTTTCACTGCAGGATTCATCAAAACTGGCATTGTCAAATTTTGTTCCATGATCGGATATGATGCAAGCCACTTTTGATTTCATCTTCACTTGAATCTTCTTCACAAAGGCTACAAATATTTCGAACGTCTCATCCTTTGTTCTGAGAAACAACGTCCAAGTGAATCTTGAGTAGTCATCCACTATCACAAAAATGTATCTTTATCTTTTTCCTCCCCTGCTTGGCACTCTCACGGGACCACATAGATCTATATGAAGGAGATCAAGTGGCTTTGATGTGCTGACATCCTTCTTTGGCTTGATAAAGGATTTCACATGCTTTCCTCTAGCATATGCATCACAAACTTTGTGCTATTTGAACTTTGAATTTGGCAAGCCACGAACCAGGTCCTTCTGAATCAACTTATTTAGAAGAGAGAAGCTTGCATGTCCCAACCTTCTGTGCCATAGCTCAGCATCATCATCAACTGCTTTCAAGCAGCTCAGATCACCACTTTGTAAGGACTCAAAATCAGCAATATAGATATTCTTGTATCTTCTAGACACAAGTATCACTTCACCAGTTATCAGATTAGTAATTGTGCATATCTGTGACAATAACTCTACCTTGTTCCCTTTATCACATATTTGAGAGACACCTAGGAGACTGTACTTCAGACCGTTGACATAGTACACGTTCTCAATTGAGTGAGAGAGAGACTTTCCAATTTTTCCAACACCAAGAATGTACCTCTTTTTCCCATTTCTAAAGGATACACTCCCTCCTTGCAGGACTTTTAGTGAAAGAAAGTCCATGGTATTCCCAGTGATGTGCTTTGAACATCCACTATCCATGAACCATTGTTGACTGCTTCCTTTCACTGTTCCATGCACAAGAAGATCAAGGGTTAGATTTTGGAACCCAAACAAGTTTGGGTCCCTTGTAACGATAAAAAGGATGAATAAGTGTTATTCTAGTCCATGCAGGTAACATCCGCTTTTTATGAGCGGCACCTGGTCCTTTTTTAGCAAAAACTTTGTTTTTCTGAAGAGACTGATCCCTGGCTTTGCGATTTTCTTTAAAATGCCCATTATTCCCACAACTAATTATCGGGTACAGTAACATACTTGCTGTGAGGGTTATAAGGAGTTCTTTCCTTTTGGAACTCTATTCCCTTCATGTTTCCACTGTTGTTAACGTACATGGCAGTAACAACATCAGAGGACCAGGTCCACTATAGGGATTTCTCAAGATCATTTTTTGCTCTTTCCAGTTCTGCTTGAAGCTGTCTATTTTTCTCAAGTTCAGCACATAAACTAGTTTTTACAGCCTTCAACTCATTTTCAAGCTTAAGATGTGCTTAACTTGCAACTTCTTTTCCTTTCTCAGAACTTTCAGGTCTACATTCTGCCTTGAGTTTCTCTATTATTTCCTTTAAGCCCACAATCACTACTAGTAGATCATCTCTTTCTAATTCTAGTATATCAGCTTTCTCCACTAGGTCATTCTTTTCTTTACTAAGATTGTTAATGGTTTCTTTTAGTTCAACTGCTACTACCATCAAATCGTCTCTTTCATGTTCTATACTAGCAATTTTCTCAGTTAGAACCTCCTTTTTATTTTTCAGGTTCTCTACGGTTTTCTTCAGGTCAACTACACAAACTACCAAGTCATCTCTAGTTTCCTCAGCATCTCCTAGATCTATGGTCAAAGCATCTTTATCACTCACAATATTATGATGTGCATCAATCAATATATTTTCTAATGACATGAGTTTTTTTTAGGAAAATAGGATTTCAGATTTATCTGAACATCCCTAAAATTTACCTCATCATTGTCATCATGTTCATCATCGTCTGATTGAGCCATCAAAGCAAATATTGAACCATATTCATTTGCTTCACTTTCAACTGCCATCATAGAACTATCACCTGCATCATTTTCTTCTTCAGACTCACTGGAGGAGTCTCCCCATACTGCAAGAGCTTGCTTCACAACATTGTCAGCTGCATTTTTCCTTTAGAAGCGTTTGTCAGGAACCGGGTTCCTCTTGGCTGCTTTATCAGAGTTGTGCTTGAAATGTTGTTGCTTTAGGAGAGGGCAGTCCTTGATGAAATGCCCTGGCTTTCCACACTTATAACAGAGGTCATAATTCTTTGGTTTGCTGGAACTACCTCTCTTTGGTATGCCTCCATCACTTCTAACCATTTTCTGAAACCGTCTCGTTAAGTAAGCCATGTCACTATCCTCCTCACTCGAGTCATTTCTTTCAGCTTTGAGTAGCAGGTACTTTTCCTTCTTTGATTCTCTTCTTTCACCGTCCTTCTTCTTCATTTCATAGGTTTTCAGATTCCCAATTAGCTCATCTATGGTCAGTGCCTGCAAATCCTTTGCTTCAGTAATGGCATTCACTTTACTCTACCCAGGAGCTGGGCAAAACGCTAAGAATTTTCCTCACGAGATTGTTCCTTGGGATGATTTCACCAAGTGAGTGTAACTCATTTATGATGAAAGTGAATCGTGTGTGCATATCTTGAATAGATTCATCATCCTTCATTCTAAAAAGCTCATACTCAGTGATGAGCATGTCAATCTTTGACTGCTTTACTTGAGTGGTTCCTTCATATACTGTTTGTAAAGCTTCCCATATCTCCTTGGCAGATTTACAGGCTGAGATCCTGTTGTATTCATCAGGTCCTCTGCCACACACCAAAATCTTTTTGGCGCGAAAGTTTTTCTCCACTGCCTTCCTGTCTGCATCGTTGTATTCTTTCCTATTTTTTTGCACTGTTACAGCAGGGTCTTCGACCTTCTTTATTGGGACATATGGACCATCACAAATCACATCCCACAGCTCGGAATCTTCTTCCATTATAAAGTCGTGCATTCTAGTTTTCCACCAGCCATAGTATTGGCCATTAAATCTTGGGGGCCTGTACGTTGATTATCTTTTCTCGAAGTTTGGTGGACCAGCCATAGTGAGGATCCTCTCTAGGTGTTAAACTTTTAGATAGAACCTACTCCGATACCAATTGATCCACCAAACCGTATAGTGACCTGGTCCCTTAATAGTTTCCACAGAACTAGCTAATGCAATAGTAAGTAAATGACACAAGGGATTTTATGTGGAAAAATCCCCGCTCAAGGGGATCAAAAACCACGACCTATACTGGTAGAATTTCAACTTCACTACTGAGCAATCTTTAGATTACAACCTAGGAATTAAACTCTTAATCCCTTACTAACTTGTAATACACCTATTACAAGCCACTTTGCAATACACCTATTACAAAGACTTCAACTACTGACTAATTCTAGTCACGACACAAACACTAAGGGTTTATGGTTGTGAAAGGTTCTTAATTAAAGCTTCTAAATAAGCAAAGCAGGAATTATGATGAAGAACAAATACAAAGTTACAACTCAACTAAGGACATACAAAAGACTTGTTGTAGGAACTGGTCCGTGGTAGTATAGTACTTTGTTCTTGATGCACTTGTGACTTGAATGCTTGATTATCAGATCTGGAGTGCTTGCATTGATTCACAAGTATTCAAGTGATGTTTTGTTGTAATGATTCTTGTTAATAGACTTTGAATGACATCAGTTGAATGATGTAATCACTTGGTTGGTACAAGGTCCTTCCCAATGGGTGACTGCTGCACTGTTTCTGCATTGTAGCGTGTACAGTGCAGACAATTACTTTCCAGTTGTATAGAGTTGACTTCGTACAGTTGTCAGGGAAATCCAAAGGGATCAGGTCCCTGAGTTGATTCTTTATCGTCTGAAGTCATAAAGCTCATATTAGCTTGAGTCCGTTGATTGAGATATATACCAAGTGTGCATCAGGTTCTTTATTTGGTTCTTTGACTGTAAGTTTATTAGATCATCAAAATATAAATCTAAGAGACTGTAAACCCATCACAAATAGTGTATAGAAAGATAAAAATCCCATGTTTAATACAAACTGACCCGCTCGTTTTGACTCAAGCAAATATTGGATAAGATATAGCTCAATTCATTTTTTGATTCAACTCATATTAACTTGCGTACACATAGCTATATACATCCGCTCATTTGACCCCTCTATATGTATATTTGATGAATCCCTTATATCCAAAATTTTCAATTAAAGCATATTTCATTCTAGTACTATGCAAATTATGGAAATTAAAGCGCTAAATGGAACTTATTTTCTCTTGTTTCTTGTACTTGAGTAGTTTTTATAACTTTCGTTATCATTTTAAATTTCAATAAGTAGTTTCTTTTCATAGACGTGAATCGATTAGAGACATGAGAGACAAGTCCAACAAGAGAAAATGGCTTCTTATCCAAGTGCTTTATAGATGATTAACTTACATAGAGTGACCGTGTGTTTGTACACTAGTAATATTTGTAACTAACAAAATGAAATTGCTTTATTAACTGCAGTTGATTGTTTTACGTATAAATAAGGATCATGTTGTGCAAGAATAACTACCATGCGACTAATATTTGGAAGTTTTATTAAGCTAGTTTTGGACGTATATTTGGTTGAAACTTGAAAAAATAGTTTTGAAGTTGTGTTGAAAAATAATTTTTGGAAGTTAAAGTTGTGTGTGGACATGTATTTTATTTGAAATTTTGTGAGTGGAAGAAAAATTTTACCCAATTTTGGGAACTTGGAAATTCTTCTCTAAATATTTTAAAAAATTAATCATATTTCATGAACAAACAACGTTTTCATATTTTGGCCAAACGGGAGCTAACACAGCCAAGTAACTTGAAAAAAGAAAAAAATTACGCACACAAACAGAAAGAGTAACAGCTCTAATTGCGATAAAAGAGTGCAAGATATTGATAACAGAATACTACTGTTTAGAATGATTTATATTTACAAAAACTATCAGTTAAATACTTTAAAAAAATGACAATTCAGTATGGAGCCAAACAATTAAAAAAAAACTAACTAATAGAATCAGGTCAAAGGACATCCATCAACAAAAATACCTTTGGCAGTAGGACAAGTAGCCAAATCACAATACTCTCCTCCAGTTCCCCACCAAGAAAAGTTAACATTCTCAAGACCAAGGCAGAAAAACAGAACCACACCCATTAATGCCACTCCTGCATCTAGTGCTGCTGATAGCACATAATTATATCTCTGCCACCACTTCTTTCTATATCTGAAAATCACAAAATTGAACAATATTCCAAAGAAAATCCAGCTGTTGAAGTTCAATGTTGTTGCTGGTGGCATAGCTGCTGTTGCCCCTAAAAGTACTGGAATATTAATCAGTTTAATCCAACTTTGACTTGGAAATGTTTTATGTAACAACCACACCAAAATTGGTGCTACTGCCCCTCCAACAAAGAACCAGTTTAAGGCAATGTAATCTTCCCAAAATATTCTCTTTGGTCCAACTAATCCCCATATAACCGATGCATCAAAAAAAACTCTATCGCTATTACATGTCCATGGACTATTTGGAGGAAGCAAGTCAGGTTGGCATATGTGTTTAATGCTATTAAGTAGCCACCACGCGACGCCCATATTGATCGTACCACCAAGTATGGTTCCAATTAGCTGGTTTGACAAATAATACAAGTTTTAATCAATCTCTTGTAACATCAAGAAGCAGTACCAACAAATTTGACTGTCAAATACTATATATATACAACTCTCTATAACAACATCCTTATATAATAGTCATTCACGGTAAAAGCTGGTTTTTCTTGGAATCGATCATTATGTTAGATTATATTACATGTCCTCTATAACATCACTTCACTATAGTAGCCAAAAAATAGCGGAACAGACGAGACTGTTATAAAGAGGTTTGACTATACTGGTGAAAAGGAAAAAAACAAGAAAGTTTATACCTGAACAATGAACATTGATCTTGGAGGAACTTTCATATAATGACCAAGCTTAAAATCTTGGAGAAAGGAAACAGCTTGGCTCATACTCATATAACCAAATGTCTTGAAACAGACATTGGCTATTGGATAACCTGGGATTATCATACCAATAATATATTCCGTGATCACGTTTAGTCCTGGAGACTGTCATCAGAAGCAAAATTTTGTTTAGTAAAGAAGAATATACGCATTAAGAAAAGGAAATAAACATAATTTCAACTTGTAATATAAGACTAACCATGTTTGTGGTGGCTGTTATGATGCTTATTGGTAAGGTAAATATCAAGGCAAGAAAGGCGGCAAGGAGAAGCCCCCACCACGAAAGCTGAACTTGATCTTTCATGAAGATACACAGAACAAGCGATAAAGCCAATGAAAGTGCAAGAGTTACGTGAAACCACCAGCTCGGGATGTCCTTATATTTCATCATAAGCCTTGTGTGAATATCAGGCTTTCCTTTGAATGTGGCTCGGAATCTCTGATATATTTCCCTGTTCAATGAACTTATCAGTATACTTTTCTTAATTAGCAGTTTAATCATGAGTTAAGCCAATAGGAGTCGTGCCACTATGTATGTGTGTGTCTGGAAGAGTTTCTTTCTTCTGGTTATAATGCATAGGTGCTATTCTAGTTGGTTAAATATCAAAGCCTTAACTATGCATAGGAGACTCTGAAAATAGCTAAGTATTCCTACAACATCAACAAGAGTTACAGGTTCGATCGTTCTCTATGTGCCAAGGTGCTTTCCGTTGGAAACACAGCGTCTAGTCTAGATCCATTACGACGAATAAGTGACCAAAATTATGGAGTAAATAGGAGGGAGAGAAGTAAAAGAGATAAGTAACGAACGAGCACTTACTTTCCGTTGAATAGAGCAACTTGAGTGAGAGTAGCCACAACAGCAGCGAAATTCAGGCCATAAGTAACAGCAAAGAACATACTGAGATGTATATGTCCATGTTTGGCGTATGATACCTTGTCTAACTCAAACTTATCATTAACAATAGCTGTGATATTATATACCTGCCCTTGGGAATTAAATAAATCTGCGGAGAATAGAGGGAAATTCTTGGCATTGTAGATGTTCAACCCCCAATAGGAAAATGGAATTAGTATATAGACAATTGCAACATAGCCTACTATAACATTGACAATGGAAAAGAAGGGGTACACTAAAGGGCTACTAAGGTATGATGCTATAGTAGCCCAATCAAAAGTGAAGGAAAAAATTCCAAGGCCATGCATTCCTGAACCAATTTGCTGTGCTAATACTGATTTAGGAAATGCCAAGCAAAGTAATGATAAGCTTGACAATGTTGGGAAGAGAAAACCAGGAACAATGTACCATATGAAACTGCAACCTAATACAACTAAGAAAAACTTTCCTCTTGAGGATTTCCCTTCTTCTTTCTCATGTAGAGCCCTGCCAAAATTCAAGAATATATACTTGTGAGATTATAATAATGCAAGCACATTCATGAAGCACCAGACGACGAGCGACTTGCGATAATAGGCAATATTTTGAGAAAATTACCTGAAAAGAGAAACTTGAACAAGACTACTTGGCCACCACATTTCTGCAGGGTCTACTACATACTTCCTCATAATTCCTGCCCAGCCATATCCCAAAACCTGGTACACAAACATTATATTAGCATCCATACATTAGACGCGTCTACAGATTACAAAATGCACATCCTCCAAAGCATGCTTAGGCAAGTCAGGCTTATGTAAACTTGAGGGGAGACTGTTTGGATGGTCTATTAGTAGTATCTGTATAAAAATTTGAAGTCCATAAAATTGTTCCCTCAGAGAAAAATAAGGAGTCTTTTCAAACTTTATATAAATTTAGAATGTGTCTTAAGTAAGTACTAGTATTATGAAAGAGGACTTCATTGTCTATCCCTTATCACAATTTAGAGCAATTGCACTCATGCTTTTCAAAATTGTAAATGTCCAATTCATCTATTGTTTTTATGGAGGTTAGGTTTTATGTTCCGCTCCTGCATGTATTCTCTTTTTGAATTTTAATATACAAGGTAGGGTCCAAGCCAAATTCCCTGCCACATCAAGGTGGATTTAAAATAAAAAGAAAAGTACTATGAAAGAGGACTAATTAACAAAAATAGGAGTATGAAATAGTTGAAAAATAATTGACCATTAAGTTCAACGATTTTCCCACAGATGTAGGAGAGTAACTAATTCAGGCTTAGCAAATTAGATAGTTTCATCGATTTTGTTTGTCATTGCGTGAAGAGCGAGGTCTACTATAACGGACCATTTTACTTTTGGCGCACCCATTAAGAAAATACGAGCTCCTAAAGAAAAAAAAATGTATTCACTAAATTAACCTTAAATAAGTATTACCTTAAGACATTGGATATGTAAATAAGTACAAATTTTGAAAAAATAAAATTAATTCTTCTTGATTATGTAAAAAATGGACACTTATTTTGGACCGGCGAGAGTACTAATTACGATCATGTTTTCCACAATAATGTTGTGACGTTCTTGTGGCATCATCTTGTTTAGAATTTTGTGGTTTGTCCTGGCGGAGGTAAGAAATACAATTAGGTAGGTGATTTATTCCTAAACCTTGATGGACAAAATTACTCGGCCGTTGGAATAGTTGGGGACACCACCGGTCATAAAAAAAAAAAATTACTACTATGTTTTTAGAATTTTGGTACGTGCGACTACTTAAAAGTTAATTTAACAAGAAGAGATTGAATAATAAATAAAAATCCAGAATTACCTGGGTGGCGATGACAAGAATCCAACCAGCCAAAAAGGAGATGTTCCTAAAATAAAAAGCTTTAGTAATATCCACAATTCCAACAGCATAAGCAGGTCCATTACCAAACGCAGAGCCAGCATTAGCAAATATAGAAATCAAAACATGTTCTTTCATATTAAACGGCCCTGGATTCAACGTGAATTCCCACGATCTAATCTTAAATTTCCTCGTCGGTAACACCCTAGCCATAATCCGACCAAGTGGCAATGTCGCCACCTGAACAGTAATCATAGTTATGATCAATGGTTCTGCTCTATAACTGAAGAAAGTGTTAAGAAACGAGAGGAGAGCACAAGACAAAAGTCCTAAGAACCACATTCGAAAAGTCCAAACAGGAAGTGAAGGATCATCGTCGTTTGAGACTGTCAAACGAACTTGTTCGATTGGTGATTCTTCGTCATCTTCTTCAGGTACAACGTTTTCGGGATCCTTTTGTTGTATTTTTTCTTGCATGGTTACAGCCATGGAAGAAAAAGAAAAGGGGTTGAATTTCTAGGGTTTAAGTTTTGATTAGCTGCCTTTGATTTTGGTCGTAGCAGCTAATCAGCAAAGGAATAGGCGGAGACTGAAGGCGTACGTTTATATAGTAGTTAATGCAGGAGATAAAGAGATGTACATGCATGAGAAATCTACATTGAATTCAATTGGGATTTACTGAATTGTTCTCTTTTAATAAATGTCAATTTTTATTCCTATATAAATTCGGTGCAAAGATTTTCGAGTAAATTGCGTACTCTAGTGGCAAGATAATATAGGACAAGGAAAAGAAAGTGAATTACCAAATTCTAGAAAGAATGGGACTGGTTAGAAACAAAATAAAAAAGAAAAATTATTTAAAGAAACACGATAAAAAAGAATAAGGAAATTTATCTTAATCATACAAGTCTAAATTGAAAAGAATTTCTAATAACAATAACTAGCCAAATTTTACTGCCTTTGGTTGATAATAATTGCAAGAAATAGATTATGGATCCCAACCCTCCCCGCTTAGAGTAACAAAGAATTGTAAAATTTCAAGAAATGGTGAATTTTTTTTAAAAGTGAAAATAGTATTTGAAATTTAGAGTTGTATTTGGACATAAATTTCAGTTTGGGTTGTTTTTGAAGTTTTGTAAGTGAATTTTTTTTTTTGAAACAACTTTTAGGAGTTTTTTAAATTTTCGAAAATTTCCAAAATGCATCTTCAAGTAAGAATTGAAAATTTTATAAACAAACATTAATTTTGAAAAAAAGTAAAATTCTTTTAGAAAAAAAAGAGAAAAAAGATTTATGTTCAAACGGGCTCTAAGCAACTTATCGTCTTTCTTGGATTTCTAACTTTCTAAAAATACTAGTATCCCTTATATAATGGACAACTTACACAAAGAAGAGTTCATCTAACTAAGCAAATTTAAGATACGGAACAATAAATGAGCAAACAAAATAAAATGAGAAAATCCTATATAATAAAATATTATTACTTATAATTTTTAAATTTTTTTTTTAAGTAACCTACATGTTTAAAGTGCAAGATTAATGTCATTACTAAATACATATACATTTTAGAAAGAATTACAAGAAAATATATGCGACTTCACACCATAACAAAAAATGGCCCATGTTTTTATGTTTTATTTTTTTTTATATAGACCATATTGTACATATTTTGAAAGAACTAGTAAATTCAAAACATGTGTTCTTACAACCATTGCTTCTAAAAGTTATGGAGTTAACATTGTGTTCTCACAACCATTGCTTTCACTCTCTCTTCTTCTCACATCTTCTACATATGCTTCAAAGGGCCTGTGTATTTTCTGCTTCTCCCCCTGTGTCACCTGGTTGCAATGTAAGAAAATTGAAGAGTAGAAGTCCACCATTGAAAGTCATTCAAAGCTTTGCTTTCGAAAATAGGATTTTCTGAAATTGTTAGTTGTTTGGATTGGGTGGTGTTCCAATTAATTGAAAATATCAAAAGGAGTTCAAAATTTAAATTTGAAGTGGTTTGGAGTAGATTTGGGCAAGATTTGAGCAAGATTTGAGCTAAATTTAAAAAAAACGCAAGGAAGAAGACGAAGTCAGTTTTTTGTGTAATTATGAATAATCTTGTATAATAGTGTATATGAGTGTATAAACACATCTTATACACTATTATACACTTTTATACATCTCTATACCAGCGTCTATAGACGAACTTCTTCCACGATTTTCAGTTGCAATTCTTGTTCAAAACCAATCCAAATCTCCATTAAATGACTTCAAATTTTATATACAATCTCCTTTCTAACAAGTCTAAATAACACCCACTCTAAATTTCTCACAAAGTCAAATTCGGAATTTAAACCCACATATTTAAACTTGTTAAAAATCTAATTTTCACCACCCAAATGGATTTGATTTGTTAAACTAATATTTGAGTCACAGTTACTGATTCGAAAATTAACTTAAAAGCTTGAGCAATCTTTTTAAAAATTAAATAGTAATTTCGAGAACCTATTGGAGTTGGATGTTTAATTATAGCCTATTATTTTCGGGCTAGTTGGTTGTAAATTGAAATATGAACTATAAAATTGAAAAGTAGGCAACCCAATTGTTCTTATGTGAAATTTTCCCTACATTTTATTAAGAAATTTGTAACCATTTCCCATTTAAGAGTCTTCAAAATATATAATGCTAATTTTTTTTTCCAGACGTGTGAATAAAAATTTAGGGAACTTTCAGAAATGACTACCTTTTAAGAAGCTTTTAATAATTCGTAGCTACATTTTATGTATTTATGTTTCCTAGCTAGTTTTGGACAATTCGATGTATTTGAGTGTATTTGAATACACTGTTAAGCTGTATTTTTTTTCGCGCGTATTTGAATGCATTGTTCAGTTGTATCCAACCTTATTTAATGTGGCAAGGTTGAACATTGAATGTATTTAAACTAAAAAAAAATGACAAAATGAAGAATACTGTCAAAACCCGTCAAATCTTCGGCGAAAATACAAAACACTATATTTAAAAAGGAAGAGTACAATCAAATCCGGTCAGATCTCCGGCGAAATATAAAATGCCACTGTATTTACACAAAAAATATGTAGAATACGTTCAAATCCTTTTAAAAATTAATTGTATTTAACTAAAAATAAAATAAAAAATACAATCAAATCTACGACGAGAATACAAAATACACTGTATTTAAAAATAGAGAATACAATCAAATTGTCACGACCCAAAATCTAACTAGCCGTGATGGCACCTAACCCAACCCGCTAGGTAAGTTAATTAACAACTATCCAATTTAATTATTAAGAGAAGAAATGATAATACAACTGATTTTATACAAAAAATTTCCCAAGGACTAGTAGTACAAATCATGAGTTTCTAAGATTTAGATTTTTACAAGACTGAAACTGAAATAAGTACAACAATTGTTTGAATGTAAATGAACAAAATTCGAATTTAATGCTATCACGGACAAGTGATAGCCATAACTGGAACGCTTGTACATCTTCAGGTCCAGCTCACGTCGTACGCAGCAACATCAACATCGATCCAACATCTGCATGCAAGGTGCAGAACTGTAGTGTGAGTACAACCAACCTCACGTACTCAATAAGTAACAAACTTAACCTTAGGTTGAAAGTAGTGACGAGTTGGGACGTTGGTCAAGGTCCAACTCCAATAACCAGCCATAGTTCATAACAATATATATAAAAAAATGGTACAAGAAAATAACTCAGAGATAAGATATTCAACTTGTTCACAGTTATGAAGAAATAAACATGCTTTTCAAATATAACAGTAAATCTCAAATCTTTCACCGAAACCCCCAAAAATATATGAGTAAGTTTGAAAACTGTGATTTCTCCAAAACCTTTCTACAATAAATAAGATGTTTTATTTTCAGATATCATGAGAAAAATACATCTTTATGCCTACATGTCAATATACAGGTGAAAGCATGCATGTCCCCAAAACCGGGCAGCAGAAGGAAATGCATCTCTATGCATATATCTCAAGTATGCATGTGAAATGCAATGTATCTTAGTGATGAACTCATGTACTCACATTCTCAGAGTACTCAGTCTCACTGTCTCTTTTTCTCTCTCACCATGCTCAACACTCAGCACACTCAGTCACTCAGCATTATACAATACCAGCTGCGGCGTGCAGCCCGATTCACATATAACCATAAGGTCTGTTATGGCGTGCAACCCGATCCACACATATATCAGCCATAATACTTGTTGCAGCGTGCAACCCGATCCACATATATATAGCCATAAGGCTCGTTGCAGCGTGTAGCCCGATCCACATATATATAGCCATAAGGCTCGTTATGGCGTGCAACCCAAACCACATATAAATATCCATAAGGCTTGTTGCGGCATGCAACCCGATCCACATATATATAGCCATAAGGCTCGTTGCGGCGTGCAACCC
>ML341103.1:0-13528 GCA_005239505.1 Nicotiana paniculata | reverse complement strand
CCCCCCCCCCCCCACATATATATATATATATACTATATTAAAAGCACGAAAGCCCTTAACGAAATATTGTTCGTCTTTTTTACCCTTTAAAAATAGATTTCACATTGGACAAAATTGTAATTCAATTATTTTTCCTAATATTAATAACTTTAAAAACAACTAGAATTTCTTTCCTTGTTTGTAGCATCCTAATATTTAGGAATTAAAAAAAAAAACTAAACTTACCATATATATTTCTTTTCCTTAGTTGAATTGTGTATCATAATTATAATACACCATCTTAACCATCCTATATTACGTGAATAAAACTAAATATCTAGGACTATCTAATGTTAACATGAATCATTGCTGCTTATTCAAATAGTACTGAGTTTAACATTTAAGCTATTTGGAATATATTAAACTTTTGGTTATTAAATGCTTTAAACTGTGTAAAAAATTATAATATTAATTTAGGTCTTTAAAATTAACTAAACTTTCACTTTATCTAAATTTCCGAATTTAAATCCCATTAATATTAAAATTTGAATTGAATTATAAGATTCTTTTATTATTCAAAATGTCACCTTTTTTTTGGTGTCAGATTTGCCACACATAAGCTATAACTCATTATGTTTCGCAAAATTAAAAGTAATATCGAATTATTAATATAATTTTCTCTTGAAATTTTAAATAACAAAGTCAACTGGTTTTACATTGGATAAAATTATCATTTAATTATTGTTTTAATTTTCGAATTTTCAAATCAGCTAGAATTTTGATTCTTAGCTTTTTTCTTATTTGAACTTTATAAAACATCATAATATTTAGACTTAAAAATCAACTTAATTTACCATTTTTAAGTGTCCTTATTTAAAGCCAGTTAATATTAAAGTTGAATTGAATTATATGATTCTTTTATTATCAAAACATTTAAAATTAAGAATTCAAATTTCCACCATTTTTTGTCATATTTGCACGACTTTGAAGATACTAGAAAATAGACACACAGAAGCTATAACTCAAAAGTAAAACGCTAATTAATCTTCTTGTTTTTTCGTCAACTGTATTTTTTTCTTGAAATTGTAAATAATATTAAAGTAAATTATTTAGCAACAAATTTTTCAAAGTATTTTCTTATGTGTTATACTTAAAAGGTAGGACTCTGGAAAAAATATCTTAAATCTCCACGGGTTGAATGTTCATGCTGAAACTAAAAAGTAAGTATGATAATTTCTAAAATTGAACTGATAGTATTGTAAAACTAGAACAAAGTTTTAAGGTAAAATATTAAATGATAATTGAAGACTTCTATGAGGCAGAGTTTCTTCGAATTGAACGTTCATTAATTTCATGAGCTTATATATTTTTTAAATAATTGAAACATACAATATATATATATTACACTGATTAAATACAATATTTGTGCCTGTCACAACCCAATTTAACCCTCCGAGAAGTGTCGTGACGGCACCTAGTCTTTACGACTAGGTAAGCCTAATATTACGGGAAAACTTAAAGAAAACCAAATGATAAAACAACATATCATAAATAACAAAAATAGTGCCGCTCGGCTCATATACAAAATAATCTCTCAAGACCCGGAATGTCACTAAATCACAAGCTTCTACAATCTACGTAGCTCAATATAAAAGTCTGAAGATAAATAAAGAAGTCTCTAGGCGAGGGAGTAAAAGGGGACTCCTAGGATCTGCGGACGCAAGCAGAAGTACCTTGAAGTCTCCTGGAATCAGCAACATGCACTAACCCGAGGCTGATAGCTCGTACTTGGATCTGCACACGAAAATATGTGCAGGAAAGGGCATAAGTACACCATAGTGGTACCCAGTAAGTGCCAAGACTAACCTCAGTCGAGTAGTGACAAGGTCAAGTCAAGGACCTATTGGAGTCAATATATATAATAAATTAAACAGTTAGATATATACATATAAATTTACAGTAAAACAATTAAAGAAATTCATAAAATCGGCTCAGAACAAGGTAAACACAATAGGGAATCTCCCGGGATACCGTCTCATAGTTCCGAATGATTATGCAGTATAGGGGGATCTCCCGGAATACGTCCGTAGTCCTAAAAGTAAATGTGCAATGCTGGGGGATCTCCCGGAATACGTCCGTAGTCCCAAAATAAATAAGCAAGGCAGGGAGATCTCCCGAAATACGTCCGTAGTCCCAAAGTAAATATGCAGTGCTGAGGGATCTCCCGAAATACGTCCGTATAACAAAGTAAATATGAAGCGCATGATAGAATGACAGGTATGGCATCGAGTTATACAGTTTAGACTAAACACATATAAGGGGAAATAAGGATCGAACTAAGCATGTCGCATAGAATGTCAAATAGGCAGTTAAAACACGTAAGCATGCTTCCCTTATCTAAACTAAGCAAGTAAACATAACAGTGCAGTTTAATAAGGGAAAACAATTTACGACTTATAAAGGAAAAACAGAATTTTTGCAATAATAGCCCGTGTACGTACTCGTCACCTCACATACACGGCGCCCACACATCAATTAATATCAAACATCCTAAGGGGAAGTCCCCAACACAAGGTTAGGCAAGCCACTTACTTCGAACCACTCAAATCAACTCAATATCACACTCTTGCCACGAGTATCCAACTCTGAATGACCCAAATCTAATCAAATCAATTGCACAATATAAATAATACTACAAGTAACAACTTTTGCAAATGACTTCGAAGCTAAGGAATGAAATAGGAAAAACGCCCAAAATGTCTTCCCGAGCCCACGACTCGTAATCGAGTAAAAGTTACCAATCTAGAACACCCATTCACTCACGAGTTCACTCATCCAAAAATTATCCCATTCCGATGCCTAGAACTCGATCAAAACCCAAAATTCAATTGGGGAATTTCCCCCCCAAATTCCCACTTTTCACTCAATTTTCTTGATTAAATGAGGAAAATTTCTATAGATTAGTGAAATATACACGAATTAGAGTCAAGAGTTGTTACCCACTGATTTCCTCTTCAAAAACCTTGCAAAATCGCCTTCTCCCGAGCTAAAATTCGAATTGGTGAAAAATAAGGAATGAACCCTCGAATCTGCCTCTTGAACCCAGCGATTTCCGCACCTGCGGACCTAGGACTGCACCTGCGGACAGACCCATCGCAGGTGCGAAGTTCACTTATTGGGCTGGGTTCGCACCTGCAACCCCTGGGCCGCTTCTGCGGACGACTAGCCGCACCTGCGAGCCCAGCTTGAAAAGACCATTTCCGCATCTGCGAACTCCCCACGCGCACCTGGGAGTCCGCACCTGCGGACTCCCCTCCCCTTGTGCGAAACACCAGAACCAACAATGCACCAGATTTTTCCTAAGTCCAATTTTCCTCCCGTTAAACATCTGAAACACACCCGAGGCCCTCGGGACCTCAATCAAACCTACCAACCAATCCTATAACACCATACGAACTTAGTCGAGCCTTCAAACCACCTCGAACAACACCAAAAACATGAATTAAGCACAGATTCAAGCCTAAGAACTTAGAATTTTCCCAAATTCTACAAACGACGTCGAACCACATCCAATCTAGTCCGAATGACCTCAAATTTTACACACATGTCACAAATGACATTTCGAACCTACAACCACTTCCGAAATTCCATTCCGATCTTGATATAAAAATTTCCATTACCGATAGAAATAGCCGAAAATTTAAGTTTCGCCAATTCAAGACTAAATCTACTACAGACCTCCAAAACACATTCCGGACGCGCTCCTAACCCCAAAATAACTCAACAGAGCTAACATAGTCGAAATAATTCCATTCCGGTTCCGTCTTCACACAGTTCCGACTACAGTCCAAACACTCTTGCAAATCCCAAAAGCATAAACAAATATGGGGAAAGCAGTTATTAGGGGATCAGGTCTCTAGCTCTCAAAACGAACGACCAGGTCATTACATCCTCCCCCTCTTAAAACAATCGTACGTCATCGAACGAGTATAAAGACATACCTGAAGCTGTGAAAAGATGAGGGTACTGACTGCACATATCCTGCTCGGTCTCCTAAATCGCCTCCTCGACCGGCTGACCCCTCCACTGGACATTTACTGAAGCAATATTCTTTGACCTGAGCTTCCTGATCTCCCTGTCCAAAATGGATACTGGCTCCTCAACATAGGATAGATCCTTGTCCAACTGGGCTGAGCTAAAATCCAATACATGATTCGGATCACCGTGATACTTCCGAAGCATAGACACGTGGAATACCGGGTGAATTCCTGCTAGGTTGGGAGGCAAGTCAAGCTCACAAGCAACCTCCCCAACTCACCGCAATATCTCAAAAGGACCAATGAACCTCGGGCTCAGCTTGACCTTCTTCCCGAATCTCATGACGCCCTTCATGGGAGATACCCGAAGCAAGACCCGCTTTCCAACCATAAATGCCAAATTACGAACCTTTCGGTCCGCATAACTCTTCTGTCTAGATTGGGCTGTGCGAAGTCTCTCCTGAATCACCTCCACCTTATCCAGGGCATCCTGGACCAAATCTGTACCCACCAATCGGGCCTCGCCCGACTCAAATCAACCCACTGGGGACCGACACCGCCTACCATACAAAGCCTCATACGGTGCCATCTGAATGCTGGACTAGTAACTGTTATTGTAGGCAAACTCTAGAAGTGGCAAGAACTGGTCCCATGACCCTCCGAACTCCATCACACAGGCATGGAGCATATCCTCAAGAATCTGAATCGTACGCTCAGACTGTCCGTCCGTCTGAGGGTGAAAGGTTGTTCTCAGCTCCACCCTAGTACCCAACTCATGCTGTACGGCTCTCCAGAACCGTGATATGAACTGTTTACCTCTGTATGAAATGATAGATACTGGAATACCGTGAAGGAGGAAAATCTCCCTGATATAAATCTCAGCCAACCTCTCAGATGAATAAGCGGTCAACACTGGAATAAAATGAGCTGACTTAGACGATCCACGTTCACCCAAATAGCATTAAACTTCCTCAAAGTCTGTGGAAGTCCAACTACAAAGTCCATGGTGATCCGCTCCCACTTCCACTCGGGGATCTCTAACCTCTAAAGTAATCCACCCGGCCTCTGGTGCTCATATTTAACCTGGTGACAGTTGAGACACTTGGCCACAAACCCCACTATATCCTTCTTCATCCTCCTCCACCAATAGTGCTGTCTATAATCCTGGTACATCTTCGCGGCACCCGAATGAATGGAGTACTGCGAGTTATGGGCCTCCTCAAGAATCATCCCCCGAAGCCCATATACATTGGGCACACAGATCCGCCCCTGCATCCTCATCATACCGTCATCTCCAACAGTCACATCCCTGGAATCACCTCACCGAACCTTGTTCTGAAGATCTAGAAGGTGGGGGTCATCATACTGGCGCTCTCTGATACAGTCATAAAGAGAAGACCGAGCAACCACACTAGCTAATACCTGCTAGGCTCTGAAATATCCAACCTCATGAACTGGCTGGCTAAGGACTGAACATCCAAGGCTAAAAGCCTCTCAGCTGCTGGAAGATATGCCAAAATCCCCAAACTTTCTGCCCGTCGACTCAAGGCGTCGGCCAACTACATTGGTCTTCCCCGGGTGGTACAGTATAGGGATATCATAGTCCTTAAGTAGCTCCAACCACCTCCGATGACGCAAATTAAGGTCCTTCTGCATGAACAAGTGCTGCAAACTCCAGTGATCAGTGTAGATCTCACAAGGAACACCGTACAAATAATGACGCCAGATCTTCAGGGCGTGAACAATAGCTTCTAACTCGAGATCATGGACCAGATAATTCTTCTCATGCACCTTCAACTGTCTAGACGCATAGGCAATCACCCTACCGTCCTGCATCAATACCGCTCCAAGGCCAATACTCGAGGCATCACAATAGACAGTGTAGGACCCCGAATCTGTAGGCAATACTAATACTGGGGTTGTAGTCAAAACTGTCTTGAGCTTCTGAAAGCTCTCCTCACACTCCTCGGTCCACCTGAACGGAGTACCCTTCTGGGTCAGTCTGGTCATAGGTGCTGCAATAAATAAAAATCCCTCTACAAAGCGACGGTAGTACCCCGCCAAACCAAGGAAACTGCGGATCTTCGTAATTGATGACGGTCTAGGACAACTCTGCACTGCCTCCACCTTCTTCGAATCTACCTTGATCCCATCACAAGACACTACGTGGCCAAAGAATGCCACTGAATCAAGCCAGAATTCACACTTGGAAAATTTTGCATATAATCTCTTCTCCCTCAAAGTCTGAAGCACAGTCCTCAGGTGCTGGTCATGGTCTTCCCTAGATCGGGAATATACTAGGATGTCGTTGTCACGACCCAAATTCCCAACCCATGGGATCGTGATGGCGCCTAACGCAATACTTTCTAGGCAAGCCAAGGTTAGAATCTAATCAACCATTTTCTTTAAGAAGTTCACTTAAACACAATAGAAAAACTAAAATAAAAGGAAATCTAGTCCTTTCCAATAAATAACATTAGAAATAATAAGACGAACCACGAACTAACACTAAATATATAACCACCCAGGGTCTGGTGTCACAATTCACGAACTACTAAAGAGTACTACAAATATATGGGATGAAAGAAATGTATCTCTGTTTTGAATGAAATAAAACAACAATCTAAATAATAAAGGGAAGACTCCAAGAATCTGCGGACGCCGGCAGATGTACCTCGTGTCTCCGTGTAAATGCTTAGCTACTAATCGAGACTCAACTCTGGCCGGTACCTGGATCTGCGCAAGAAGTGCATAGTGCAGTATCAGTACAACCGACCCCATGTACTGAGTAAGTGCTGAGCCTAACCTCGGCAAAATAGTGACGAGGCTAGGACAGAACACCACATAAAACTTTGACAAGTAATCATGCTAACAGAAATAACAACAAGTAAAGAAGTCAAGACATCAAATAATGGGAAGGGAGCATGCGATGGGGAATTTCTAACATAAGGAGTGAGGAAAACAACAAGACAACAATAAACGGTAATCAACAATAATTTAAAGCAATAAGAATAGAAAAGGAACTCGCACGACACCACCCTTCGTGCTTTTACTCTCATCCTCCCCATATCATAAATAAGCATACACGACATAACCCTTCGTGCTTTTACTCTCACAATATATTTCATTCAGACACGACATCACCCTTCGTGATTTTACTCTCACAATGTAGTTCATTCAGGCACAACATCACCCTTTGTGATTTTACTCTCACAATGTATTTCATTCAGGCACGGTATCACCCTTCGTGCTTTACACTCTTCCTCACAATAGAATATATTTAGATCATGCACGACATCATCCTTCATGCTTTACACTCCTCCTTACCAATCACAGCATCATTAACAACATACACAGAGGGATTTCACAGGAAATTGATATTTCATCAATTTTCTTTTATCATATATTATTTCAATCTCAATTCAATATTCACAAGTAATAGGCTTTAGAACTACCAAAATAACAAGAATTTACTTTCACTCGCATGTTATGAACTGACCACAACGTATAGGTACTCGTCACCTCACCTACACATTGGATTTAACAACAAAACGGGTAACAAGTAGTCACACAATACATATTCCCTCAAGTTAAGGTTAGACACAACACTTACCTCGAATTCGCATGCCACTCACTGTTCAAGCACTGCTTTTCCTTTAGAATTGGCCTTCAACTCACTCGTATCTAATCATAATTGGTTTAACATCAGTAGTTAATGCTAAAGGTGCTAAGTTTAATGAAAAATCATGGTTTTCCTAAGTTTTCCCAAAAAAATACAAAAAATCGACCCCGGACCCGCTTGGTCTAAACTCGAGGTTCGGACTAAAATCCGTTTACCCATTCTCCCCCGAGCCCGGATATACAATTGGTTTTGGAATCCGACCTCAATTCGAGGTCTAAATCCCCAAATTTTGAAATTCCTAAGTTCTACCCAAAACCCCCAATTTTTAACATGAAAACTCTAGATTTTTGGTTGAAATCTTGTTAAAAGTTGTTAAGGAATGAAAGGAATTAGTTAGATATCACTTACCAATGATTTGGGGAAATTTGGGTCTTTGGAAAATCGCCTATGGAGGTTTAGGGTTTGAGGGAATTGAAAAATGGGTGAAAATCCCGTCAAAAATCTGTTTTAACAGGCTGCGGGTATCGCAATTGTGATCAGGGGTTCGCAATTGTGAACCCTTCGGATTTTAGCAGTCATCGCAAATGTGATGAAATTGTCGCATTTTCGACATATGGGGAGTTCGCATTTGTGGCCAGAAATCTCACATTTGCGAGATGTGTGGTTGGCCCAGGACTTCGCATTTGCGAAGCTTGATCTCGCAATTGCGAGATCAGAGGCCTGCCAACACCAGACATCAGCCGTGCAGATTTTTTTCTAAGACTCAACACTCGGTAGTCTACCCAAAACTCACCCGAGCCTTCGGGTCTCCAAACAAAACATGCACGAAAGTCTAAAAATATCATATGGACTTTCTCGTGCGATCAAATCATCAAAATAACATCAAAACTACAAATTTAACCTCAAAACTCAAGATTTTCTCAAGAACACTCAAATTTCTAACTTTTCAACCGGATGTCTAAATCACGTCAAATCAACTCCGATTCTCATCAAACTTCACAGATAAGACTTAAATATCACAACAAACTTGTTCCGGGATCCGGAATAAAAATATAGGCCCGACACCAGCAATTTCAAATATTATTTCATTTCTTTATTTCCTGTAAAAACCATCACAATAATTTTCTTCAAAAACTGTTTTCTAAGGCTAGGAATATCGGAATTCAATTCCGGGCATACGCCCAAGTCCCATATTTTACTACGGACTTCCCGGGATTGTCGAAACACAGATCCAGGTCCGTTTACTCAAAATGTTGACCAAAGTCAACTAAAACTAAATTTTAACTCTAAAAATTTCTATTTCTCATATTTTCACATAAAAGCTTTCCAAATTCACGCTCGGACTGCGCACACAAATCGAGGTAATTAAAATTAATCTTTTTAAGTCTAATGAGCCTGGAATAGAGTCTTAATTTATAAGATGACCCTTTGGGTCATCACAGTCGTTAATAAACACAATGATGAAGGAATCAAGATAAGGATGGAACACACTGTGCATCAAATGCATAAAGGCTTCTGGGGCATTGATCATCCCAAATGACACAACAAGAAACTCATAGTGACCATATCTGTTCCTGAAAAGCTGTCTTCGGGATGTCCGGCTCCCGAATCTTTAACTGATGATAGACAGAATGCAAGTCAATCTTGGAAAACACCCTGTCACCCTGTAACTGATCAAACAAATCATCGATGTGAGGCAAAGGATACCTGTTCTTCACTGTAACCTTGTTCAACTGCCGATAATCAATACACATACGCATAGAACCATCCTTTTTCTTCACAAATAAGACCGGAGCACCCCAAAGTGATGCACTGGGCCTGATAAAGCCTTTATCAAGAAACTCCTGCAACTCCTTCAACTCAGGAGGAGCTGCACGGTAAGGAGAAATAGAAATGGGCTGAGTGCCCGGCGACAAATCAATGCCAAAATCAATATCTCTATCGGGCGGCATACCCGGAAGATCGGTTGGAAATACATCGGGGAAGTCCCTCACTACTGGGACTGACTCAACTGTAGGGGTATCAACACTGATATCTCTCACATAGGCCAAATACGCATCACACCCCTTCTCAACCATCCGCTGAGCCTTAAGGAATGAAATGACCCTGCGTGGAGTATAGTCTAAGGTACCTCTCCACTCTAATCTCAGTAAGCCTGGCATAGCCAGCGTCACGGTCTTAGCGTGATAGTCAAGAATAACATCATGGGGAGACAACCAGTCCATGCCCAAGATAACATCAAATCTACCATACTGAGTAATAACAAATCAACTATGGTCTCAAAACCACTAAGAGTAATCAAACACGACCGATATACGTGGTCCACAACTAGAGAATTTCCCACAGGAGTAGAAACATAAACAAGGAAACTCAAAGAATCCAGAGATATCCCCAAATATGGAGCAAAATAAGAAGACACATATGAATACGTAGAGCCTGGATCAAATAATATTGGTGCATCCCTATGACAGACAGGGACAATACCTGTGATGACTGAATCTGAAGCAACAACCTCAGAATGGGCTGGAAGGGCATAGTACCTGGCTTGACCTCCCCCTCTAGGGCGACCTCGACCTCCCCGACCTCCACCTCGAGCTGCTTGAGGAGGTGGAGTGGAAACTGGGGCTGGAAGAATGGCCGGAGAACCCGGTGGTGCACGTGGATGCTGATAAGTCTGTGGAGGTACACCCCTCCTGGCTCTAGGGCAATCTCTAACCATGTGACGAGTTTCACCATACTCAAAACAACTCCTGGGAGGACGCGGCGTCTGAGAGTGACTCAGACCTGGCCTGCTGGACTGGCCGGTAATAACACCTCGAGCTGGAGGCATACTAGATACCGGCGGTGCATAATAGGGCTCCTGAGGTCTAGGAGGAGCTAGGACACCGTTGGTTGGTGGAAGAGCTGAATGAACATGGCGGCTGTTGATACCCAATTTTCCCAAAATATTTTAAAATTGCATATATACCTTCAAAAACATGCTTTAATAGCAATTGGTATTTTTCTATAATTTTCCCATATTTTTATTAATTTATGTTAGTTTATCCGGTATTTTAATTCTAATAATTAATTAAAAAATAACATTACAAACAATTTCAAAAGCATTTATTGATTTAATTCATTATTTAGGGTCCTACTAAGACCACATTATTTCACAATTAGCCAAATTGGCACTCTTTGGCTATGATTGCAATAACTTTGCAATTATAGCCCAATCATATGTTTTATACTATTTTTATCCAGTAATTAGTCATTTTGTATATTTTTAAATGCTAATCAGTCATTTTAATTTATTTTCTAAGCATTAATTCCATTTTATACAATATCAGCTATTCTTGTAAATTGTTTTATCTAATTTAATTAGGTATTTAACAGCTAGCCCCTTTTATTTCAATCATAGCCTAAAATTAACCTAATCCCAAACCCAATTAAATAACCCAACAGACCCCCAGACCAAACAAATTCTTACCCGGCCCAACCCCGGATCAATATGAGCCGTTGATCAAATTAGATCGACGACCCAGATTTCACTTTCCATAATTAAACCCTAACGACCCCCCTGTCTCTCATTTTCCCCTCTCATACTCTCTCTCTATCTCTCTAGTTTTCTCTAGAGATCTCTGGTCTCTCCACCTCCGATGAGGTCTGTTCATCTTCTCCGCCCGCCTCTTAGCCGGAAACCAGGGAATCCTCACCATCCTCAAGACTCTCATGGCTCCTTCTCACCGGGGTTGCTGTCTCTAAGGTCTTCAAGAGAACAGGGTCCACTCCCTCACACCTTTGGCTTGTCTCAGGCCTTCATGGCTCGATTCCAGTAAGATTTTCTTACTTTCCGGCTAGATCTGGTGGTTTCTATACCGACTCTCTCTCTCTCTGGGTTCTCTCTTTGAAACCCTAACTTCTAAACTTCCGATTCTTTTAGATATATAACAGATCTATGCGTATTATAAGGTTTTCCTGAGTTTTCTTTAAAGATTCTCCTATTTTTCGAACGATCCTTCATTTTTTCCAAAACTAGGGTTTCATGACCCCTCTTAAACGATTTTTTTCATGACTTTTCAGTATTATCCTAAGGTCTATACTGTGTTTTTACGATTCATTCAAGTTTCTCTATCTTATATGAGTTGTTGTGTTGAAATCCCTTATTTCTAGTCCTAAACCCTAAGTTCCTGATCTGTCTTTGATAATATGTTTGCATATGTGTTTGCGTTTCATGAGCTTTATGATTCACTGATATTTTACCCTATGTGATTCATCTATGTCTTGGATTTTTCTTGCTTTCCCATTTATCTCATTGTTCACTCTGTAATTCATATTAATCCCTAGTTTCGTATGATTTCACAACTAAGTTTTCTGACTTCTTGCATGTTATCTATTCAATTCATGTTAATCTCCTTTAATTGATGTTATTCCTGTAAAAATCCTTGATTCTCTGTAATTTTTACTTTAGGGTTCCCGATTTATTATTTGAATCCCTGATTCCTTGTGATTTGAACACCTTACTGATTTCTTATGGGATATTCTTATTAATTTCCGACCTTTAGCTTATTTCTTGCCTTGTTGCCTGGTTAATTTAATGGTAATTGATCCCTAATCAGAATCTAATGAACCTAGTCTCAATTGCATACTTGTACTGGTTGAGATGGTTTCCTTATATGTTATATGCTTGGGAACTTTCCTTATTTTGTTATTTTCCTACTAGCCGTTTGAATTTAACCCCTTAAATTAAGGGATACCTATGCTGATTTTACACTGTTTGAATATTCCCTTAAGCTATATATGGTGTCTTTCCTTATTTATTACTGACCGTTTGAATAACTCCCTTAATCATTGTAGTACTTGAGCTGATTTCACTCTGATTGATACTAAGTTCCATAATTGTTGACTGATTCTGATTTTTACCTTACTTTTCACCCAGCTTTCAAAACTATATATATGCATACTTTTTCTCTCATTAGACACGAACTGATCTGTTCAAAATCTCTCTCTCACAATCAAAAAGACTCTCTTCTCTCTCTTCTATGTTAACTACTACTATTCTAAGTTAGCCGGCTGCAAGCCAAGGCTAACCATTGTGCATCTCCTACTTTCCTGTTTGTGTTACTGCTTTCTTCACTTCACTGGTATGTTCTAATTTAGATTTCAGTCCTCAAACCAACATGACTACTGTTGTAATTCAGTATGCTTCCAATTTGCTTTACTTATTATACAACATGTATCTAGGATCCTGAACTCTCCTATGCATGTTAAGTTAGGCTTTATTTTTTTATGACCAGCATGTTTCTGTATACTTAGCACCTACTTCTTACATGCCTATGACTGGTACATCAGTTTAACCATGGCCTCAATTGTTTTAGGGGTTAACCTAACCTAGTACTTTACTATACTCCTAATCATCTAAACCCTTAGGAGTTTCTGATTGTATGCCTATGTGTGTGTCTGCCTGCTACATGCCTGCCCTCACATTCTCTGTATTTGTCCCTAAAATCCCATTAGCCCTGTTTGTGATTGTTGGACTATCCTTGGTCCTTTGTGTGATGTTAAGCTTCTATTTACTTCTTCAAAACTGTTTTCTTACTTACCTTTTCTCAAAACTGTTTCTTACTTAAACCCTTTTAAGAAAGAAAAAGCACTCTCACATATACTCTTAGAAGTCTAAGTTCATCTCCCTTCGTGTGAGCACTGCTTTGGGGACCCTTTGAGTGCCCTCTAGACTCTGACACACAAGGCAGGCATTCCCCACACTGCACATGTTTAACTCTCTTTGGCTATGTCTGGGTGTGAGCACTGCCCAGGAGCCCTTGAGGTCCTTAGGGAACTCTTACATACCCGGACTATGAAAGGCTATGAAATACCAAAGGCATTGAGGTTTGGAAGATCTGGGCCTAAT
>ML341102.1:0-21387 GCA_005239505.1 Nicotiana paniculata | reverse complement strand
ACACACACAAACGGTGGCAGCCATTGACCCATATCGCCGGAATCCGGCAAACCAATTCCTTCGACAAGTTCACACCTCCACGAGCATCATTCCCAAAGTCCACTGTTCCAAGAAACAAAGGCGAGAGAACCAGTAGCTGCTGGTCGTTTCCGAGGTTGCCGACGAGGTCCCCTCCGTGGCCGTTGGCAAATTTTTCGGTCAAAAGTTTTATAATCCTTAAGTTGCTGTAAGTTCAATTCAAATCCTTCTATATAAAGTTAGTTTTCATAACTCTTTNTGCTAGAACCACGGAATTCGGGAGTGCCTAACACCTTCTCCCGGGTTAACAGAATTCCTTACCCGGATTTCTGGTTCGCAGACAATTTAAACAGAGTCAAAATTTCCTCGATTTGGGTTTAAGATAAACCGATGACTTGGAACACCAAGTAAACTATTCCAAGTGGCGACTCTAATAAATAAAATAATCCCATTTCGAATAATGTCACTTTAATTGGAAGAACTCACATACCCCTTTGGGGCGTATAAATCAGGAGGTGTGACAATACTCCATATCATATCCATCACTACTTGAGCCAGTACTGGCAACCTGGAGAACCAAGTTCTTTTCCTTCCCGGGCTCTCTTCTTTCAAGATCCTTCTTTCTCTTCATATCATAAGTTTTAAGATTTCCAATAAGCTCGTCAATAGTCAGTTTCTGTAGGTATTTGGCTTCAGTGATAGAATTAACCTTGCTCTCCCAAGAACCTGGTAGAACACTGAGTTTCTTCCGAACCAGCTTGTTGGTTGGAATGATTTCACCAAGTGAATGAAGCTCATTGATTATGGAGGTGAAACGGGTATGCATCTCTTGAATGGCCTCATTCTCTTTCATTTTAAAGAGTTCATACTCAATTGTGAGTATATCTATTTCAGACTACTTTACCTGAGTAGTACCCTCGTGAGCCCTTTGAAGAGCTTCCAGATTTCCTTAGCAGATTCACATGCCGGGATATGATTATACCCGTCTGGTCCAATACCACACACAAGAATCTTCTTCCCCTTGAAGTTCTTCTCAACAACTTTTCGGTCAGCATCATTGTATTTTTTTCTTGTCTTTGGAATAGTCCTTGTTCCCCTTCCAACAACCTTCATAGGGACAAAGGGACCATCACAAATCATGTCCCAAATCTCGAAGTCTTCAGCCATAATAAAGTCATGCACTCTTGTTTTCCACCAACCATAGTATTGGTCATTGAATCTCGGGGGTCTATAGGTTGATTGTCCTTCCTCGAAGTTTGGTGGAGAAGCCATGATGAAGATCCTTTCTTGTCACGACCCAAATTCCCAACCTTAGGGATCGTGATGGCGCCTAACACCACACTTTCTAGGCAAGCCAATGTTAGAATTCGATTAACTACTTTGCATTATTTATCCATTTGAACATAATAAAATAATCTAAAGTAAACTGAGTTTATTAACTTTTAATGATTAATTCCCAATATAATAAAGAGAAATAAATAATTAATTAATTAAACCGAGCCACGAAACTAATCATATAAATGAATCTAGAGTTACCCAGAGTCTGGTGTCACAATTCACGAACTACAAAAGAATACTACAAATACTGGACTGAAAGAAATAGTACAACTGTCCTGAATATAATAAAACAGTTTTATAAAAATGACAGAAGACTCTCGGGATCTGCGGATGCCGACAGATATACCTCGTGTCTCCGCTTAACTGAATAACCGCTCTAGATGTCTCTACAGCTGGCCGGTACCTAGATCTGCACAAAAGAGTGCAGAGTGTAGTATCAGTACAACCGATCCCATGTACTGAGTAAGTGCCGAGCCTAACCTCGACAAAGTAGTGACGAGGCTACGACGTGTCATTAACAATATAACCTGTGACAATAACATATGAAGTACGAAAGGAATCTAAAACAAATAAATAATAATTGCAACACAATTAAAATGCCCAGTCGCCTTTTTCAGGTCTCAGCTATAACCAATTCTCATATAATTTCCAAGTTTCCAAACTTTATCTTTAAATAAAAGTAGTACAAAAATATGAAAAATAGTAAAATGAACATTTAAGCCTTTCAAATCTTCATTTTCTTTGAAATTCAATAAAAATGTGAATGTCCTCCCTTATTGCTCCTTGTTGCGGCATGCAACCCGCTCCCACCTGTCCAACTTTATTTCTCCTCCCTAAATATATCACCCTTATTACTCCTGTTGCGGCGTTCAACCCGATCCCACCTATCCACACTTATCTCTCCTTGTTGCGGCGTGCAACCCGCAGCCACCAGACATCTCATATCAATTTATTCATAAATTTTACAATTTAGGCCAAGCCTTTCACAGTATTTTGTCTCAACAATTATAAATAGGAAACCGTATTTTTCTCATCAACATCATCAATAAATTCTCAACCATGAAACCAACAGGAAATATAAATATATATATAAATATATATATATATATATATAAATATATATCTCGTAAAAATAATGTCAAACCGCTCAACCGTTTTATACCACAAGGTAACCAACTAAAACAACCAATACTCCTTCCAAAATAACCACAATAATATTTGACAACCAAATAACAAGGCCAATTAATCATGGAAACAAAAATGAACATAGAACAATTAAGACAAGAATCAACTAAATTGGGAACGGAAAAAGGGATCATGTTTAACAGACCATTTAGTGGTGCATAGATACTCGTCACCTCACCTATACACCACACACATGCAAATTCACATAGCAAATAAGTGGGGATTCCTATTCCCTCAAGTCAAAGTTAGACTAAATATTTACCTCAATTTCGTAGGCCACTCACTGCTCAATTACTGCTTTCCCTTTTGAATTCACCTCTAACTTTATTGAAAAACATGGCTTTTCCTAAGTTTTCTATATAAAAAAAAGTGAAAACCTGACCCCGGATCCGCTTGGTCCAAATTCGGAGTTCGGACCAAATTATGTTTAGCCGTTCATCCACGAACTCAAATATACTATTAGTTTTGAAATCCGAAATTAATTCGATGTAAAAATTCAATTTTGAAAAAATTCTCTAATTCTACCCAAACTCTCAATTTTTACCATGTAAATTCTTAGTTTTTACTTTAAAGGTGATGAAAAACAATAAGGAATTGAAGGAACAAAGTTTAGAATTGATTACCTATGACTTGGGGATGATAATTGTTGAAGAAAATCGTCTCTAGGGCTTGGTAGTTCGAAAAATGGTTGAAAAATAGGTTCTGTTCGTGTTTAACAGTGTATTTATATGATTGGGCCTGCCTTCAATGCGATCACAGAAGAAGAGACGCGATCGCATAAAATAAAAAAATACCCCTTGAAATTTTCACTATGCTACCGCGGAAGAATTTATGCGATCAAATAGAACAAAAGTTGTCCCCAACAAATTAACACTATGTGATCGCGGAAGAATTTATGCGATCGCATAGAACAAAAGTTGTCCCCCAGCCAATCAACACTATGCGATCCCGGATATAGCTATGCGATCGCATAGAACAAAAAAGACCCCCATGATCTACACTATGTGATCGCGGAGAAGGTTATGCGATCGCGTATCACTAGTTTAGTGGGCACGAGAAAATAGAAAACCAACAATTTTTCTTAAGTTCAAAACATCCTGTGGCCAATATGAAACTCACCCGAGCCCTCGAGGCTCTAAACCAACCATGCAAGCTGTGAGCATGTAATTTTTAACCTACTATATATTCCTACAAAATTCAATAAATTAATTAATGATTATAAACCTTGTTGAATTTCAATGTCTGTGCGTGAATTATTTGCATTACATAAATCATAATTTGTCTTTTAAAATTCATAAATGATTTAAAGTTGCATGATTCGGTGCATAACTTCAATCATTTTTTATTGGAAAATTACGGAAAATTATTCTTCAAATAATCACATTTTTTAACTAGAAATTTCAACCTTTAATTTACTCATTAATTAAAATTTAAACTAGAGTTAATTAATATATTACTTGTAATCGGTTGAAATAAATAACAACAAAAATGGTGATTATTTGACACAACGTAGATTTAATGATTAATTCATTCATTTTTTCTAACAAAATTGTGAAATTTGTTCCTTAAATGATTTGAGTATTAAATTAAATGATATTACTCTTAATTGATTTATAATTAGACAAAAATTAAGTTAGAATTAATCACTACATTTTGTTTAGTAAGTGTTAGAGTTAAAATAGGTTTAAAATCGGACCTGGGCCAAATTACCCAGGCCCAAACTCCCTTCTCCCTAACACCAAATCCGGACCATCCCAAACCCCTCACCCGGCCTGCCCCAGCTTAACCAAAACGACGCCGTTTTAGGCCCAGTCAATCCCAACCATTGATCTGTCCATGATCCAACGGACCGGAACTGGCCATTCCTTTCCGTATTTAAGTGTCCAAACCCCACCCCATACCCCCATTTCGATCCAAACCCAACCCCCGCCTCAAACCCTAGCCGCCCTATCTCCTTCATCTCTCTCAAACTCTAAACCCTAGCCGCCCCTGAAACCCCACCGCCGTCCGGCCACCATAACCACTCCAATCAACCCCAAATCTCTACCAGGCAACCACAACTACCTCCTCTATCACCTCCCGTATCAACTCTCCTGAAAAAACCGATGGACTTGCTGGGGTTTCAGATCTAAGAATCTGAAAACCCCCGAAATTTCTCCCCGGACGATTCGAGGGCAACCAATGGGTTAGACCTTCATGGGTCGATTTCTCTTAACTAGAGCAATCGATTCATGAAGGTTTAATTCATTTTTTCTTTAAAACCCCCATCAGATCTGGTAAGGCCCAGTGACCCCCTCCTCTTTTCCCAGACCAAGTACTTTTAACATGCTAATCACTGCTTTTATTCATGTTTTAATGCTCAATCTGTTAATATCTTCTTTTAACTTTTTCTGTTTTCTTATGAATTTGCATGCGTTGATTAGGTAGCATCCATGTTTAGGTTTTAGGATTTTCTTTTAATCCTTAATTAATTAGATTTTCTGCCTATTTCTCTATTAAAAGTTAATTACAAATAGTTCGTATTCAGGTTATTCAGATTTGTTTGTTTACTGTTTGTCCCCAAGTGATATGGCCCCCTTTTCGATTATTTTCTTCCCTGCTTACCTGAATAGGTTAGATTAGGTTAATCGATTAATTGTCGATTAATTAGGTTAGTACTTGATTCTGAACCAGTGAACAGTCATGAATCAATCAAGGTGACAAAAATTCTAAAAAAAAACCTAGGTTTAATAACTAGCTAAGTCTTTAATTTTAGTCAAAGTAGTTNAATCCAGTTTTATGGAATTAATCACTCAATTGACTAAGAGCCAATAAATAAGCCTAATTACACCTAATGAAATTGTTTAAACCAATAAGTTCAATTGACTACTGACTTTAATGGTAGTCAATTTGAGTTAAATTGATTCGAGCAATTGTGCAATAAGTCACACTCAACTAGTAGACTTAATATTCTAGTTGAGATGAGTCCTAGATAACTGGTTTAAGATCAATTAACTAAGTTTGAAAATAATTGTTTCACTTAGACTCACAGTTAAATAATTCTAACTTCTTCAATCTAGAAACTTAATTCAGGTAGCTTCTTAAGTATTTAACTGAAAATAAAATCTGTTTAAGACAATTAGTTTGAGGTTAATGGACTAAAACAAATTCATTTAACCTAAGTTAAGAGAATTTAGTTGACTAACCTCCATTGAGTTTAATTAAACTGATGATTAAATAACTTAAATATAGATAAGTAGTTGAAAGCCAACTCTAGGCATTTAATCAACCAATCTTCATTCAATTGGCTCAACCTTAGTTAAGAATAATTAGTTGTTACCCAAAAGGACCTTCTAGATTAGATAAATATTAGGAAATCAGATACTTAGGGATAGAAGGGTAATTTCAAGGGCTGGAATGTTCTGGAAGGTACAACTGTCCCAAAAGGATAGGGTTGACAGCTGTACCTGTACCCTTTTCAGCTCATTTAGGATAGGGAATATGCTGAGCATATCCTATCCCAACTGTCCCTATATATACACACACTCTTTACCACTAGGAGGAGATTTTTTTCAGACCCTTCTTTGAACCTTTTTGACTGAAAAATACAAACTTTGACTAACTAAAAGACTTGAAAAAAAAAAAACAGAAACAAAAAGGATTTGCAGTAGGAGGGGAAACAATCTGAATTTAAGTTGGCTTATAGCTGCGGTTTTCTTTCCTAAAGGACTTGGTTCTGTTTGCTGCCTTGGTTCAATCATTTGGTATTCTTGCTGGACTATTTTTCTGGAAGTGTTCTTGCAAACATTCCTACCCAAGATTTCTGGGTGTATTCTTGTTAGACTGTTTGGTTTTCTTTGGGGTTGCTGTTTGTTGCTACTGGGTTCCTCTTCCCTTTTGCTGATTTCTATCTGCCTGACCTTTATTTGGTCAGGACTTTCTGTTGTTATCTTACTCTTAAAGGTATGTAGAACTGAGTTTTTTCTTTATATATGAAATATGAAGATCTGAAATCTGTTGTCTTTCCCCCATGAATCTGCATTTTTATTTGCTTAGACTTACTTCTGTATAAACTTGTGTGCATATATATGAAGTAACACATTATATTTTGTTTAGATTCTAATCTCTGAATTTTACATAAGGCTGTTTCATCTTAAAACTGCCTGTTATAGGTCTGTGCAATCAATGTTTATGTTGTAAAATAGCATCAAAGGGTAATGAACTTAACCTCTCATGGTTAAGTTCATCCTACAAAGATGCTGAAATACTGGTTTATCCTAGGTTTTAGATATCTAGATACTGTTATGAAACAGCACTAGGGTAGATGAATTTGACCCTCTATTATGGTCAAACTCACCCCATATCAGGTGCTTAAACAATAGTTTAGTTGCTGAAAGTCACCCTCTCAAGGGTATAAAATAGGTGATCAAAAGGGCTTTGGAATAAGGAACCTGGACTCTTTAAATGTCCAGATTCATTCTCTAAAAATGCCTAAATTATCAAAGTCCCTATATAGTTTGGAATTGTGTTAGCATCAGCATTAGGGTAGATGAGTTTGATTTGTTGATAATCAAACTCACCCCATGATAAGTGCATAAATGTTAGTAGGTTGGCTGAAGTTTACCCTTCAAAAGGGGTGTAAAGTATGTAGTTGAGAAGGTCATTAGAGTGAGAATCTGAACCCTTGGATGGTCAGATTCATCCTCTAAAAATGCCTAGATAAGCAAAGTTCCTATAGAGCTTAGAATTATGTTAGTTTTAGCACTTGGGTAGATGGATTTGACTTTTTAATAGTCAAATTCACCCCCTAGGTAGTGCCTAAACAGTAGCTGAGGGTGCTGAAAATTACCCTTTACGAATATAAAGTGGATAATCAAAGGCTCCTTAGAGGAAAGAATCTGAATCCTTTATTATGATCAGATTTATCCTCTTAAAATGCCTGCATAACCAAGTCAAGGAATTAATATGGACTGAAGGTCCAAAGTATGAAAATGACATTCCGGAGTTGAGTTGATCCTTTTATGATCATATTCACTGAGAAAGTGCATAAATAATTCTGCCAGATAGTATGGTTTAAACACACGCAATATCAGGATTAAAACTGACCTCTTCATGGTCAGTTTGGTTTTGGTGGTTGCACAACACCTAAATTATATTGGGGTGTTCTACAGATTACAAAGAGAAGGCTCAAACGTAAGGCCTCAAGAGAATTTCGAGTCAGCAAATTAGTTAGAATCTTATCTTTCTAGTTTCTTTCATTCTGGAAAGGTTATAGAGGCAGTCAAGTTATAATTCCCCTGTATTTCTTTAGCTTTTCATTGTAATGTAATATAAGACTGGACTGTACGCTAAATTTCAGTCTTATTCATGTTCCTGAAATTTCGAGTTTACATTTTTTCCTTGTTTTGCAAGGATATTAGACAAAAAGAACGTATGTAAAATCTATATGAACACCCCGTTTGGATTTTGGGAAAAATGGTTATTCCAAATTCAACAGAGTTTCAACATGAATAGAATCAGTAGATTATCTTCAGTTTGGCTTGTGTCTCATAAATTTGCAAAAAATCAATGTATACATATGTGTGAGCTTTAAACCTTTAGATGCGTGAAATTAGGTTGTTTAGAATTGATAAGAATTACTGTTTCAAAATTTAATAAAACCGCCTGTGGCATGATCTTTGAAATCATGAAATTCTGGAAAAAGTAGAGTGATTTCATCTTGCCCATTCGTGTCAGAATTAACAAGTAACATGTTTAGATATCTGAATTTCATAAGTGTATATATCTGAACGAACAAGGGACATTCTGATTCCCATATTTGCCACCGTTGGCTAAAAACACATTCTTTTCAAAACTAGTAGTCCTATCACAAGGAGAGTTGACTTAGGATGGCCTAATGTGATAAAATGGGGCTAGATGAGGCCATAGCCCATAAGATGTTCTCTTAGAGCAATGAATATTGTTTTAGGAGATCTTCTAGGTAGAATGAATACCTTTAGTTCGAAATTTTGATAAAAAAAAAATCAAATATTATACCAAAGCTACCTAACCAACACTCGGGAGCGACAACTAATGTCCCCGTCTTCAACTTCGAATTATAATAAAAATCACATGTTGTAATTACGGGTGAATTTCATGTGGCGTAATTATAATGTGTCTAAAAATGACAAGTGCACACCATCGTGACTTGTTTTCAAGATAAGTCCATAAATATTAAAAGCGGCTAAAAAGTCTAAAAGCACAATAGGCAAAAAATATGTAAATAATCAAACAATTTAGGCCAAATAATAATAGTTAAGAAACCGTGCTAGAACCACGGAATTCGGGAGTGCCTAACACCTTCTCCCGGGTTAACAGAATTCCTTACTCAGATTTCTGGTCGCAGACATTTTAAACAGAGTCAAAAGTTCCTCGGTTTGGGATTTCAATAAATGAATGGTGTCCCGGAACACCGTAAAAATCCGGGTGGCGACTCTGAAACTAATAAATAATTCCCAAATCCGCATAATCTCACTTAAATTGGAAAAAACTCCCATATCCAACTCTTGTCGGAAAAAGGAGATGTGACACACGCAAGTCTAATAACATCATACGGACTTGCTCGTGCGATCAAATCATGAAAATATCACGTAAAACTATGAATTAAACCTCAAAACTCATCATTTTCATCAAAAACTCTTATAGTTCATAACTTTTCAACCGGACGTCCGAATCACGTCAAACGAACTCCGTATTCACCAAATTTCACAGTTGACCTTTAAAATCATAACAAATCTGTACCGAGCTCCGTAACCAAAATACGGACCCGATACCAGTGATTTCAAACATTATTTCTTTTCTTTAAATCATAAATATTTCAGCAGAACAATTTCTTTCAAAATTTGATTTCTAAGGCTTGGGACCTCGGAATTCATTTCCGGGCATACGCCCGAGTCCCATATTTTACTGCGGACCTTCCTGGATAATCGGAACACGGATCCGGGTCCGTTTACTCAAAATGTTGACCAAAGTCAACTTTTATCAAATTAAAATTCTAGAAATCACTATTTCTCATATTTTCACATAAAAGCTTTCCGGTTTCACGCCCGGACTGCGCACACAAATTGAAGTATTTAAAATTAGTTTATTTATGGCTATTAAGCATGGAACAGAGTCTAAATTTATAAAATGACCCATTGGGTCATCACAATCTACACCTCTAAAACAAACGTTCGTCCTCGAACGGACATAGAAAATTACCTGAATTGGAAAACAAGTATGGGTATCTACTCTGCATGTCCGATTCAGACTCCCAAGTAGCTGCCTCAACGGGCTGGCCTCTCCACTGCACTCGAACTGAAGGATAACTCTTAGATCGCAACTGACGAACCTGCCGGCCTAAAATGGCTACCGGCTCCTCCTCATAAGTCAAGTCTAGGTCCAATTGGACAGAGCTGAAATCTAACACGTGGGACAGGTCACTATGCTATTTCTGAAGCATAGACACGTGGAATACCAGATGAACTGAGGATAACCCTGGAGGCAATGCAAGTCTATCAGCTACCTCCCCCACTCTATCAAGAATCTCAAATGGGCTGATATACCTAGGGCTCAACTTACCCCTTCTTCCTAAATCTCATAACACCGTTCATGGGCGACACACGAAGCAATACTCTCTCTCCAACCATGAATGCTACATCACGAACCTTACGATCGGCATAACTCTTTTGCCTAGACTGAGCTGCACGAAGTCTCTCTTGAATAATCTTGTCCTTATCTAAGGCCTCCTGAACTAAGTCTGTACCCAACAACCGAGCCTCTCCGGGCTCAAACCATCCAACTGGCGATCTGCACCGTCTACCATAGAACGCCTCATAAGGAGCCATCTGAATGCTCGACTGATAACTATTGTTATAATAAAACTCCGCTAATGGCAAGAACTGATCCCACGAACCTCCAAAGTTGATAACACAAGCGCGAAACATATCCTCCAATATCTGAAAGGTACGCTCGGATTGCCCATCAGTCTGAGGGTGAAATGTTGTACTCAACTCCACTCGGGTACCCAACTCACGCTAAATTTCCCTTCAAAAGTGCAAAGTAAACTGCGTACCCCGATCAGATGTGATAGATACGGGTACACCATAAAGGCGAACTATCTCCCGAATATATAACTCAGCCAATTGCTCTGAAGTATAAGTACTTGCCACAGGAATGAAATGTGCTGATTTAGTCAGCCTATCTACAATAACCCAAATTGCATCAAATTTCCTTTGAGTCTGTGGGAGCCCAATAACGAAGTCCATAGTGATACGCTCCTACTTCCACTCAGGAAAAGCAAACCATCATGTCTCTGATGCTCATACTTTACCTGCTGACAATTTAAGCAACGAGCCACATACGTAACAATGTCCTTCTTCATTCTTCTCCACCAATAATGCTGTCTCAAGTCTTGGTACATTTTGGCTGCACCTGGATGAATCGAATACATGGAACTGTGAGCCTCCTCAAAGATCAACTCACGAAGGCCATCAACATTAGACACACATAAACAACCTTGCATCCTCAAAACACCATCATCTCCAACTGTAACGTGCTTGGCATCACCATGCCGAACTGTGTCCCTAAGGACCGCCAAATGCGGGTCATCATCCTGCCGCTCCCGGATACGGTCAATTAGAGAAGACCGAGCAATTGTACAAGCTAGAACACTGCTGGGCGAAATATCCAACCTCACGAACTGATAAGCCAACGTCCGAATGTCTGCAACCAACAGTCTCTCACGAACTGGAATATACGCAAGGCTGCCCATACTCGCCGCCTTTCTACTCAATGCATCAACCACCATACTGGCCTTCCTTGGGTGATGTAATATGGTGACATCATAATCTTTTAGCAACTCTAACCATCTCCGCTGCCTCAAATTTAGATCTTTCTGCTTGAATAAGTACTGGAGGCCGCGATGGTCAGTAAAAATTTCACACGACACGCTATAAAGATAATGCCTCCAAATTTTTAAAGTATGAACAATGGATGCCAACTCTAAGTCATGAACATGGTAATTCTTCTCATGGACGTTCAACTGACGAGACGCATACGCAATCACCCTGCCACCCTGCATCAATACTGCTCCAAGTCCAACTCGAGAAGAATCACAATACACCATGAAAGAACCCGAATCTGATGGTAAGACCAACACCGGTGTTGAAGTCAAGGCTGTATTGAGATTCTGAAAGCTCTCCTCGCACTCATCTGACCATTTAAATGGGGCACCTTTCTGAGTCAATTTAGTCATTGGGGATTGTATCAACGAGAACCCCTCTACAAAACGACAATAGTAACCCGCCAAACTCAAGAAACTCTTAATCTCCGTAGCTGTAGTGGGTCTAGGCCAGTTCTTGACTGCCTCTATCTTCTTAGGATCAACCTGAATCCCCTCCGCTGATACAATATGACCCAAAAAGTCTATTGAATCTAACCAGAACTCACATTTTGAAAACTTTGCATATAACTGATTATCTCTCAAAGGCTGGAGTGTTATACGAAGATGTTGCTCATGCTCTTCCCGACTGCGGGAGTATATAAGAATGTCATTAATGAACACGATCACGAAAGAGTCCAGATGGGGCTTGAAAACCCGATTCATTAAGTCTATAAAGGTTGCTGGAGCATTAGTCATCCCAAAAGACATAACCAAAAATTCATAATGCCCATACCTCGTCCGAAAGGCTGTCTTAGGAATATCGGACGCCCTAATCTTCAGCTGATGATAGCCTGACCTCAAATCAATTTTCAAAAATACTCTAGCACCCTGAAGCTGATAAAATAGGTCATCAATTCTCGGCAACAGATATTTATTCTTGATAGTAACTTTATTTAGCTGCCGGTAATCTATACACATCCTCATCGACCCATCTTTCTTCTTTACAAACAAAACCGGTGCACCCCAAGGTGAGACACTGGCCTTATGAAACCCTTATCTAGCAAATCTTGTAACTGTTCTTTTAATTCTTTCAATTCTGGTGGGGCTATCCGATATGGAGGAATGGAAATGGGTTAAGTGCCCGGAGCCGCACCAATACAGAAATCAATATCCATGTCGGGTGGCATACCAAACAGGTCTGCAGGGAATACCTCAGGAAACTCACGCACGATAGGAACTGACTCTATAGAAGAAACCTCAGCATCAGAAATATGGTCCAAGCAAGCCAAACACCCTTTCTCCACCATGCGACGAGCCTTGGCATATGAAATTACCCGACTGGGAGAATGACAAGGGGTCCCTTTCTATTCTAATCGAGGCAACCCCGACAATGCTAAGTAACTGTCTTGCGTGACAGTCTAAGATGGCATAATAGGGAGACAACCAACATATGCCCAATATAACATCAAAATCAACCATGTCTAGAAGTAAAATATCCACACTAGTTTCAATACTTTCTATGACTACCACGCACGAACGGTATACTCGATCTACCACGATAACATCCCCCACCGGTGTAGACATAGAAACAGGAACACTCAAGGAATTACAGGGCACATTCAAATACGAGGAAAAATAGAATGAAACATACAAGTAAGTAGACCCTGGATCAAACAAAACTGAAGCAGCTCTATCACAAACTGAGATGATACCTGTAATAACAACGTCGAAGGACTCTGCCTCAGGCCTAGATGGAAATGCATATAGTCGGGGCTGGGCCCCACCACCCTAAACTACGTCACCAGGAGGACCCCTGACATGTGGTCCTCCACCTTTAACAGGCTGTCCACCACCTCTAGCGGGATGGCCTCCACCTCTAGCATGCTGACCTCCACCTCTAACATTCTGACCTCTACCTCTGACTACCTGACCCCTAACCCTGGTTGGATGGGCAGGTGGTGCTGGAACTATGGCACGAGAATTATGGTACTGAGGCTGATTACCCAAGAATTTCGGACAAGATCTCTGAATGTGCCCATACTCACCACACTCATAATAACCATCCTGATACTGAGGTTGACCTTGACGAACCGGGTGACCATGATAATAACTCTGAAGAGGACGTGCTCTGATCGGGGCTGACTGATCAGGATAAGGCAAATAAGAGCCACGACCTCCTGAAGCACCATGGGACGTCTGAAGTGATGAGTTAAATGGCTTGGAAGAATGGCCTCTACCCTGAGTATCTCTGCCCCCAGACGAGGCACCGCTGAATCTACCGAAATGGCGAGGTCTTTTGTCTGACCCTTGACCTCCGATCCCAAGAACTGACTCAACCCTCCTAGCTATATTAGCAGCATCCTGAAGAGAAATCTCTGTCCCTGTCTCCTTGGCCATCTCCAACCTGATGGTCTTAGCAAGGCCATCAATAAACCGTCTGAACCTCTCCCTCTCTGTGGGAAATAAAAGAATGGCATGTCTAGCCAAATCCATGAAACGAGTCTCATATTGGGTCACTGTCATACTGCCCTGCTGAAGTCGCTCAAACTGACGACGTTTATCCTCTCGAGTAGTAACATGCAAGAACTTCTCCAAAAAGAGATGAGAAAACTGATCCCAAGTCAAAGCAGGTGATCTAACTTGTCTAGTCAACAAAAAATCCGTCCAACATTTCTTGGCGGAACCAGTCATCTGAAAAGCAGCAAAATCGACCCCATTGGTCTCCAAAATACCCATATTTCGCAACACCTCATGACAACTATCCAGATATTCATGAGGGTCCTCTGAAGTAGCACCACTTAAGTGAACATGAAATAACTTAATGAACCTGTCCAACCTCCATAAAGTATCGGTAGACATAGCTGCCCCATTAACGGGCGGCACTGTTGCAACTGGCTGAATTACCCCAATGGGATTGGCGATTGGGTTCTGAACCTGAGGAGTAGTCTGGACTGGAGTGTGGGTGGCAGGAGTCTGAACCCCGCCTCCAGCCTGATATACAACTACTGCAACAGGGAATGTGCCCGTCTGGGCCACACTCTCCATCAAGCCCACTAAACGGACCAAAGCATCCTAAAGAACCGGGGTAGCAATAAACCCCTCGGGAACCTGAGCTGGTCCCACTGGAACAGTCTGAGCCGGAACCCCCTCATCATTCTCAATCTGAGGATCCGCAGCTGGAGCTGCTACCTGAGCAACGGGCCTCGTCCTGCCCCTGCCTCGGCCTCTGGCGTGGCTTCGTCCTCTGCCCCTAGTAGGAGCTATTGCTGCTGGAGGACTGGAATGCTAGTCAGCGGAAGATGAAGCACGTGTTCTCGCCATCTGCGAGAGAATAGAAGAATCTAATCAGTATTTGGGATACAAGAATCACACGATAGAGTAGAAATAAAAAAAGGAGTTGTTTCCTAACTCAATAGCCTCCAAAAGATAAGTACAGACGTCTCCGTACCGATCCTTTAGACTCTACTAAGCTTATTCATGAATTGTGAGACCTAAGCAACCTAGTGCTCTGATACCAACTTGTCAAGACCCAAATTCCCAACCTTAGGGATCATGATGACGCTTAACACCACACTTGCTAGGCAAGCCAATGTTAGAATTCGATTAACTACTTCGCATTATTTATCCATTTGAACATAATAAAATAATCTAAGGTAAACTGAGTCTATTAAATTTTAATGAATGATTCCCAATATAATAAAGAGATATAAACAATTAATTAATTAAACCGAGCCACGAAACTAATCATATAAATGAATCTAGAACTACCCAGAGTATGGTGTCACAATTCACGAACTACAAAAGAATACTACAAATACTGGGCTGAAAGAAATAGTACAACTATCCTGAATATAATAAAACAGTTATATAAAAATGGGAGAAGACTCTCGGGATCTGCGGACACCGGCAGATATACCTCGTGTCTCCGCGTAACTGAATAATCGCTCTAGATATCTCTATAACTGGCTGGTACCTGGATCTGCACAAAAGAGTGCAGAATGTAGTATCAGTACAACCGACCCCATGTACTGAGTAAGTGTCGAGCCTAACCTCGACGAAGTAGTGACGAGGCTACGACGGGGCATTAACAATATAACCTGTGACAATAATATATGAAGTACGACATGAATCTAAAACAAATAAATAATAATTGCAACACAATTAAAATACTCAATCGCCTTTTTCCATGTCTCAGCTATAACCAATAATCAAATAATTTCCAAGTTTCCAAACTTTATCTTTAAATAAAAGTAGTACAAAAATATGAAAAATAGTAAAATGAATATTTAAGCCTTTCAAATCTTTATTTACTTTGAAATCTTATTGCTCCTTGTTGCGGCGTGTAACCCGCTCTCACCTGTCCACCTTTATTGCTCCTCCCTAAATATATCACCCTTATTACTCCTGTTGCGGCGTGCAACCCGATCCCACCTGCCCACCCTTATCTCTCCTTGTTGCAGCGTGCAACCCGCTCCCACCAGACATCTCATATCAATTTATTCATAAATTTTACAATTTAGGCCAAGCCTTTTACAATATTTTTGTCTCAACAACTATAAATAAGAAACCGTATTTTTCTCATTAACATCATCAATAACTTATCAACCATGAAACCAACAGGAAATATATATATATATATATATATATATATATATATATATATATATATATATATATATATATATATATATATATATATATATATATATATATATATATATATCGTAAAATCAATGCCAAACCGCTCAACTCTTTTATACCACAAGGGAACCAGCTAAAACAACCAATCAATACTCCTTACAAAATAACCACAATAATATTTGACAACCAAATAACAAGGCCAAGTAATCATGGAAACAAAAATGAATATAGAACAATTAAGACAAGAATCAATTAAATTGGGAAGGGGAAAAATGATCATGTTTAAAAGACCATTTAGTGGTGCATAGATACTCGTCACCTCACCTATACACCATAAACATGCAAATCCACATAGCAAATAAGTGTGGATTCTTATTCCCTCAAGTCAAAGTTAGACCAAACATTTACTTCAATTTCGTAGGCCACTCACTGCTTAATTTCTGCTTTCCGTTTTGAATTCACCTCTAACTTGCTCGAATATAATCACAATTAACTCAATATCATCAATCTATGCTAAAGGAACTAACTTTATTGAAAAATATGGCTTTTCCTAAGTTTTCTAAAAAAAAGTGAAAACCCGACCCCGGGCCCGCTTGGTCCAAACTCGGGGTTCGGACCAAATTACGTTTACCCATTCACCCACGAACCCAAATATACTATTAGTTTTGAAATCCGACCTTAATTCGATGTAAAAATTCGATTTTTACAAAATTCCCTAATTCTACCCAAACCCTCAATTTTTACCATGCAAATTCTTAGTTTTTGCTTTAAAGGTGATGAAAAACAGTAAGGAATTGAAAGAATAAAGTTTAGAATTGATTACCTATGATTTGGGGATGATAATTGTTGAAGAAAATCGTCTCTAGGGCTTGGTAGTTCGAAAAATGATTGAAAAATAGGTTATGTGCATGTTTAACAGTGTATTTATATGACTGGGCCGGCCTTCAATGCGATCGCGGAAGAAGGGATGCGATCGCATAGAATAAAAAAATACCCGCTGAAATTTTCACTATGCGATCACGGAAGAATTTATGCGATCTCATAGAACAAAAGTTGTCCCCAACAAATTAACACTATGCGATCTCGGAAGAATTTATGCGATCGCATAGAACAAAAGTTGTCCCCCAACCAATTAACACTATGCGATTGCGGATATAGCCATGCCATCACATAGAACAAAAAAAAGACCCCCACGATCTACGCTGTGCGATCGCGGAGAAGGTTATGCGATTGCGTAGCACTAATTTACTGGACACGAGGAAATATAAAACCAACAATTTTTCTTAAGTTCAAAACATCCCGTGGCCTATCCGAAACTCACCCGAGCCCTCAGGTCTCTAAACCAACTATGCGCACAAGTCTAATAAATCATACGGACTTGCTCATGCGATCGAATCATGAAAATAACACGTAAAACTATGAATTAAACCTCAAAACTCACCATTTTCATCAAGAACTCTTATAGTTCATAACTTTTCAACCGGACGTCCGAATTACGTCAAACGAACTCCTTTTTTCACCAAATTTCACAGTTAACCTTCTAATATCATCACAAATCTATACCAAGCTTCGGAACCAAAATACGGACCCGATAACAATGATTTCAAACATTATTTCTTTTCTTTAAATCATAAATATTTCAGCAGAACAATTTATTTCAAAAATTGATTTCTAAGGATTGGGACCTTGGAATTCATTTCCGGGCATACGCCCGAGTCCCATATTTTAGTGCGGACCTCCCGGGATAATTGGAACGCGGATCCGGATCCGTTTACTCAAAATGTCGACCAAAGTCAACTTTTATCAAATTTAAATTCTAGAAATCACTATTTCTCATATTTTCACATAAAAGCTTTCTAGTTTCACGTCCGGACTGTGCGCGTAAATTGAAGTACTTAAAATTAGTCTATTTATGGCTATTAAGCATGAAACGGAGTCTAAATTTATAAAGGGGTCATCACATTTCCATGTGGTAACCTTTTAGAAAGAACCCGCTCTAATATCAATTGATAAAAACTAAGAGTCCACCAAATTGTATAGAGAACCAGGTTCTTTACCATTTCCCACCGTAAGCAACATACTATAAAATCAAACAGTATAAGGAACCAGGTTCTCTATCTGTATCCATAATAAATTGGCAGTAAATAAAGAACATGTGATATTTACGTGGAAAACTCCTTGCCGAAGGGATTAACAATCAAGACCTACCCTAGTAGGATTTAAATTCCACTAAATCGAGGAAACTTCAGATTACAACCTATTTCAATCTAGGAATTAAACTCTTAAACCCACACCCCTTACAATAACTATATTGTAAGCACTTTGCAATAACTCTATCACAAAGCAACAAACCTTGACTAACTCTAGTCAAGAAACTAAACCAAATAGTGATTTAAATCCGTCCTACCAAATAGTGGTTGCAACAACTTTGTTCTTGAGAGAGGTGGTGGGCAGCACTTGAGAGAATATTATATATTTATTTGCAAGTGTTGGAAAGATGAAATCTCTTGCCTCATGTTTATAATATGTGTGTGTGATGTCATCAAGGATGAAGCAATAAAGTGTCTTTTAGTTTGGCCTTAGCAAGCTACAGCTGTGTTGCCGTACTACTACCTGACGGTACAGTGCAACAGCATGCCAGACGGTACAGTGCAACAACTTTTACATTTGTAGAGTTGACTGCACAACGACTAGGTGAATTGATCCCTATATGTTCCCTCTATTTTTTCCCTTATCTGATTTCTTTGAGAATTGAATCAGATATCTTACAAGTTACTCTAAATGCAAGGGAACTAATTATGTCAGGTTCCTTATCTGATTCTCTCATGAAATTTGTCAAATCATCAAAACAAAAGACGTATAACTTATCATATACCAAACCAAAACTTTCTCAGCCACCCAGGTAATCCTCGGTGAACCCCTTGGTTAATTTAAAAATATTCTCATAAGTCATTCTTCCTACCTCAGGTAGATCATTATCAAAAGAATATCCGATAATAGACATTGCACTTGCATTTGTAAAGATCCTTCATTTGGTACTTTGCCTTCAAGTTCACTGAATGAAAGATCAAGCTTCCAAAGATATGGTAGTTTCCCAACTCCCAAGAAATTCTGATATTCCTCTTGAGATATTATTACGTAACAAATCAATTTATTCTAAACCTCTCAATCCTTTTAAGGGTTGTGGAATTGTTCCTTGAAACAATTTATTTCCGGTAAAAACATGCTCTAATTTGACACAACTGTGGAAGGTGCTTGTTATTTCACCTAATAATTTGTATTTGATAAAACTCCTTGAGATTTGTCAACCTGCCCACTTCTAATGGCAAGGAACCACTTCTAATTGTCCCAACAAGACCGTTAGATTCTAGAGCAAAGTACTCTTAAGTTCAGTACAATAAGTTAGATTACTAGGAATTTTTCCAGTTTGACTTAAGTTTGATACTATTAGTAGTTCACTTAATATTTTAAGTATTAATTAATCCCATTTCATGAGCTTACTTTTGTCAAGTACACAACTTAATTTGCTATTTTTAACCTTAGTGAAGAATGAACGATGACAAGAGGTATCCGTATAAACTGAGAATTCATGAGAGTATCTCTATCTTATACAAATAGCATAAATTCTCTCCAATACATAATTGTTCTCGGTGGAGGACTAGTAAATTTCTACACTTAAGTCTCCACACTTATGTCCGGCCAGTCATGTATAAGCAGAAAAATATTGCTTTAATTTTCTCATCATCCAATTTTGCCCTATTCTTTCATCTTCTTTTACGTATGGACCTTTGCATTTTAAGTTTTGATTTGAGTCATTTGATACTATATTGACTTTACAAATAGCTTTTTGTCATGATTGTCAGTAGGTAAGTGGCATCTATTCGAAGAGCATTTAACTACTCCTGTATGAAGATTTTTTATTTATTATATATCTAATGGTATATCGTAACACTGTCTTTTTCAAGTTACTACTAATTTTACTTTCTAAATTATTATTTGTAGTTAGCTTTAAAGTGACCGTGTAAATTAGAAGATCATTTAGTATATAAAAAATTAAACTCTTTGTGGGACTAGATCTTTAGAAAGGATTTAACTTATTGATACCGACGAATGATGATGTAAAACTTTTTGAACTATGTAACTATCCATAATCAATATACATAATACTTACCGTGGAAAATAATAAGTACTAACATTTTATAACAAGTTAAAATGCAATTATTGTGTAAAATTTCACTTACATTGCCCGTAAATGTTAAGAGATATTTTGAATTGTATGAAGAATTAATACTTGTAGATGGAAAGATTTCAAATTTTGATACTTTTGAATTTTAGAATCTACTCAGTACGGAGTCTCACCAATATGTATTTAATAGTTGTTGGGATATATACTATAATGAAACGACCCAAATTTTCCTCCATTGGGTGTCGTGATGGCACCCAGTCTTAAGGACTAGGTAAGCCTAACATTTCCACTGAACAACAAGTCATAAGCTCTACGAAATCTTTCTATCAAATCTAAATACAACTGTCTAGGAATAAGTAAGTACAGTTTAATAGAAATAAAACAGGAAGGTGACTCCGAAGCCTGCAAACGCAACAACAAGTTACCTTGAGTCTCTTCAGCAATGACCTGCACAACTACCAACAACAATAACCTGAAGCCACACAAAAAATGTGCAGAAGTGTAGTATGAGCACACCACAGCGGTGCCCAGTAAGTATCAAGACTAACCTCGGTGAAGTAGTGACGAGGACTAGTCAAGACACCACCGGTCTAATAAGTAAAAAGGCATAAATGCATAAAAGGCCGAAACATAATATCTATCTAAAGATTTTTCAATATAATTAACGATACGATCGAATAATACGGCAGAAAATTCAATAATTACGATCAACGGACAACATAATAGAAATATGTAAAGAGAATGGAAAGAATGCGATCCAAATGGCGAGAATCACAACCCAATAAAAACACTAGCAACTTAGAACTGCATTAATTTAGCTACGGCAGGACTTAGCCAATAAACTAAATAAAACTGGTCAACCTTCAAGTGAAAACCTTTAAATCGTGAATTTATTTTGAAAGCTTTAAAGATATAATCGTTTCGAAATCGAGAAACTTCTTCTTTGAAACATACTTTCTCGGAATATATATTTATATATTTTTAAAAAGAGAAATCTTAACAACACAGTCTCTTCAAAATAAGTGGTATTCAAATATACTTTTCCAAATACTGCTCTTTCAAATATCATCAAAATACGCGATGTTCAAAATATATTTTCTCAAGTACTGCTCTTTCAAATATCATCAAAATACGTGAT
>ML341099.1:0-30818 GCA_005239505.1 Nicotiana paniculata | reverse complement strand
AGGGAGGGTTGGGGAAGGGGACACGGTTAGGGGGGAGAGAGAGAGATGTACCTTTTCTAGCGAGTAGCGACGGTCGGTGGCGGGGGAGGGGGAGGAGTCTCAGTGGAGGAAGAAAAGAGAAGAAAGAAAGAAAAGAGAAGAAGAAAGAAATGGGGGTGGGGCTGGTGTTTTAAAAGACATTTGCGACTTATTCGGCCGCAAATTTTAAAAATAGGCCAAATTTTTAATCTAGTTTGCGTCCATTTCGGTCGCAAACAATCAAACCAAAAAGTTTAACTTTTAGTTTCCGACCAATTCTATCGGAATTTTTTATCCGGATTTTTGCGCCAAAAGTTTCAACCAAATGTTGTCGGGAACGTAGTCGGATGAATTAAATAAAATATAACAAATATTATTTTTGAAATTTCCTATCGAATCAGTCGGAAATTTCCGACTATGCCATTTTTTCTGTCGGAAATTTTCAGTCGCAAATATGCCATTTTTAGTAGTGTGTTGTGTTTTGCGCTTATTAATTTCAAAGTTTAATATTTTTAATTTGGTTGAGACTGAAAAAAATTCTCTCATTCGCTAGATATATTTACCTTCTTCTTCAATTCTTATTTTTTATCCTCTATGTACATTTATTTCTGACGCTTGACTTTCTAATTTTGACTCAGTCTTTTAAAATTAGCTATATTATTTGCCATGTTTGATCGATCCATAGACGAAAGACTAGTATTTTGTATTTAATTATTGTATGAAATTTATCAAATATGTTTAAGAGACCTCTTTTTATAGTTTGTCTTCCTCTGACCTAATGGTGTTGAACGTCTCTGCTAAAAAGTAATTCTAAAACCTTGTACCTCTATTTAATTCTATTATGGACAAGACTGAAGATTAAAGTGGCTTTGAGTGCTTTACTAGTTGGAACTAAGAAAAAAAAATAGCTGAATGTTTAGTCGAAAGACACTGCAGTTGAATTTATACTTAATTTTTAGACAAGTGAATTAATTCAAAAATAATAAAACAATAAGAAATATGGAATACTTAGTCTTGAGATGAAGATGAAATAACAGAAATAGTAATTTCGGGAGGAAGGCTTCCGGACACAACAGTAATCAAAAAGTAAGAGGATAAAATTGTACAGAGCTTTGACTAGATTATAGAGTAAGTTTGCCAGAAAATTCGTGTCTCTTACAATGATAACAGAACTCACTATTTATAGTTGCATCCGGGGAACGAGGCTAGGATCATACCCTTCTTTAATATCGATTACGAGGATCATTGATGAATGTGTAACGATGAACATAAATGGGGGCAATGTATTAAATGATGTGGAATATTCTCCATAAAATATTACCATATGATAGATATTTATTATATTTTTATGAGCATCATTCATTCCGACGATAAATAAAATAATTATCTTTGATTTTAACTATTCTCTTCGTTCGGCTTCGCACATCATTCTTTTATGCACAACCACATAGCATAGCATATTCTTTCCTATACATTTACATCGTAAGACAAAAAATAGTTACAGTATTTTCTTTATTATTATTCAACGGAAGAAGTTAGAAGAATGTTTCGGGAATAGGAAAAAGAAATGGAAAATGGAGGATTGAAGTTAGAAGACGTAAGATTTGATTGGACCAGAATAGTGAAAGCAGCTGTAGTTGATAAAGCAGGTTCATGCTCCTTTAACTAAGGCATAAAACACTCCCCTCTTCCCAATACTGTTATTTTTAAAGAGTTGCATGAATTTTGGAAAGTTGATGGGCCAAATCCTCATATGTATTTGTCTCAAAAAGGTGTGATGTATATCTTGCTTGGGAAGGGATGAAGAAACTGAAAAAAGGCAAAAGGGGAAAAGTCAAGATTCTGTGGGCGGTTTTGGTCTAAGAGAAAATTAAAATGTTTATATACCCTTTGCAACAGTTGGAGACAGTTTTATCAGGCTTTGAACACCACAAATAAGATATTCTCCCCGGTTTCAAATTAGATAAGATATTTTTTTTACTCTGTTTTAAAATAAATTGATATATTTTTAAATTTAAAAATATTTCAATTTTAAACTCTTTATTTTACTCAATTTATCTTTAGCGAGAAGCTTTTATAATCACATAAATATTATGATCCCATAAAGCTTATATCTCTTAAATTTTTAAGATCACAAATTTCAAAAATCTTATTTTTCTTAAATTTTGTGTCGAATCAAATTATCTCATCGAAATTGAAATGGATGGAGTACTTAAGTAGCAACTAGCACGTGAGAACAAGAGTTTCAGTAATTTCTAGTCTTAAGTTATTCCACTAGGAGCTAAAATATTATATATACTGATGTGTAAAAAATTTATAAGAAAATACTATACAAAATATTTGTATATAATATTTGTACAAAAAAAAAAATTAACTAGCGTGATTCGTGAGGTGTTATTATTTTATTGTATCATGATATGTAAGTTAATTCTTTAATTCGTGTACTTTGCCAGAATCATTTTCTTAAAAGGTCTAATATACTTGTACAATTTTTACCAATTATAGAATTTATTTAGATATTAAGGAATCATGGGAATCCTCATAAATTCAAATTGCAGGGAAAGACCAAAGGTGACGCAAGTGGAAAATCCCAAAACCGGCTAGCCGAAAACTGCGAGCTATGGTTTTCATTAAAGAAGCCAATAGGTTGATAGCATCAAATAATATCTGTTGCCGTCATGCAAAATTTGGGGAAGAACATGTCAACTTGTGTTACAGTTGCACTGCACTGATTCTAATTAATAATCTGATCTTTATCTCACACTCCGAGTCTTTCACTTACTTGTGCACTGCCCCGGCCCCCTCTCTCATTGTCTGCCCATCTTTAAAACAATGACCTTCTGTTTCAATTATTAATGATTTTGTTATCTTAGATTTGTTTTAAATTATTTTACGGTTTATGAAAATGAAAGAATGTCTTACTCTTGATTTCTTTTACACTGTCAAAAGACTCCGGAAGAAACAATACTGTATAATTAAAGGAGTGTTATAAAATAAAAATTATAATTATATACTAAAGCATCAAAAGAGAAGAAGCAATAATAGATAAGAGATGTCGAGATGAGGAAATTATTTTTCTTATTTCAAGTATATAATTCATGAACCAAAGTGCTCTATTTATAGTTTACAAAAGTCTCCTCAAGTTACAATAATTAATGAGTTTATTGATGTGGTACATAAATTACTAAATAAGTTACAGAAGGGACATCCACATTCACTGGATTTATAACACTCCCCCTTAAATGTCCACTTAAAAGATAATGTGCATTGTTAAAACCTTACTAGGAAAAACTCAATAGAAAAAAATCTAGTGAAGAAAAAAGAGTACACACATCTTGTAATACGCATGGAAAATTATCTCATTAAAAACTTTACCAAGAAAACCCAATTAGGATAAAATCATAGTTAAGGAAAAAAGAGTACAACACGTATTTCTTCCCTTGATAAAAACTTTACTTGATATCTCGTGGACGAAGCATTTCAATTTATCTCTTTGTCCACCTGATTATTTTCTCCCCATAATGTAGGTGTTACACCCCATAATTTCGTACGTGAGAGTACGTCGTAAGTCAATTGATTTAAGCTCAGAAATAAGATCGTCTTTGAAAGTACATAAAGTAAGTTAATCATGTTACCTTGAAGGTTACAAATATTTACGATCATGAATAATGAGTACCAAGAGGGTTGGAAAGCTTAGAAGCCAAACTAATTGAAGAAAATAAGTTTCGTCGAAAGTAGACGAGTTTGGAATGGTATAACATGTACTTTAGGGTGAGACTATGGTTCATTACATGATAAGGAGGTTATGCTATGAGTTATGTTTGTCGTATGATAGTCGTGTGCTACGTTTTGAAGTCAAGCAAGTTGTGGAACAAAAGTTGGCAAAGGTCTTCACAAATTACATTCATAATGTGTTGAACATTAGATCAAATGTAACTGAGCTTTCTCCCAATATTCTTGGAATTATTGTATGCTCTACCAACCAAGTTGAATATCTATGAGTCTAGTTTCCAACGCATTAAACCGTTCATCGATACGACATAGGAGTAGAGAGATATTTGCAGTTTTGCGAGACCAGAAGATATCATAAATGACAAGTAGGTGGGACACTAAAGCTTTTTGAGAAATACATTTTGTGTGTTATATGAGGTCTTATTGGGACATATTATATACCAAATTGAAGTTCTTGGAATTAGTTTCCAACGCTCTTAACCGTTCATTCATACGACATCTGGATAAAAAGATATAAGCGCCGGAAAATGGGCCAATGCTAGGGTGCCAAGCTAGCACCTCTTTGACTTTTTCCAAAGTTGATATATATAAGTCTTACATCGGATTTCTCTTCATTTTTCAGTATAACACGACCACAGAACACCCATAAACATATCCTTAAGCTCTCTTCTTGTTTTTCAAAGAAGATTATCATTCCGGGCATGAAATCGAGAAGCGATAACATTAAAACGATCCCTACGACGTAAGTGTCATTATACCGCCTCTCTTTTTTCTTTGTAATTAGAGTTTTGGAAGGTACTTCATAGTTAAGAAACGTCTAATATTTGTATTAAAGTGTTTAAATATCAAGAAAGGTTGATAAATGTATTTCCTAATAGTTAGAACTTACGGGACGGTGATCGGAAGCCGTGAGTTCGAGTTATTTGACTTGTAGTAGACTGTTTGTGGTTTGTTTCGTGTTGGCCTCTTATGCTGATTTTTTATGAAGTTTTGGAGGATAAAAGGTGTGGAAAAACAACACATAATGACGGAATGTTGGGTTGGTTGTTCGTCGTTATTTTTTTTAAGGTTGTTTGACACTACTTTTGTTGTTGTTTCATGTATGAAGTGATTAGGGTGTGTTGGTTGTTTTGTGATATATTGTGGTAGAGATAAGGTTGGGAAATAATGCATACATGTTGTTATTGTTTTATTCTTGGTGTCGTTAGTATATGGTATTGGAGAAGGGTCTTGTTACAGGGGAGATGCTGCCCGAATTTACGTAAACGAGCTACTAGCTTAAGTTACAGACTTAGCCTTTGCTCAACACTGATTTTGGATCTCCTTATGATATGATAGATTGATTTTACTTGTTTGAAGAGTTGCTTGGAATGTATTAAGGACTCAACTTAGTTAAGGTATGTTAAGGCTCTTCCTTCATTCTTTTGGCATGATCTAAAGTGAAACGAACATAAACGATACGTTATTTTATAGTGAATCTACTCCTAGCAACTAAGGTGGTCAATGTTGTTCTTTCCTTAAAAATTTATTCTAAGAAAGTATGTATAATCCTTGAGTCCTAGTGAAGTTCATATTCATGGTATGATGTTCATAATGTTAATAGAAGGTGCAACTACCTTACATCACTCCAAAAGGTTTAGAGCGTGATTCCAGGAGTCCACCATGCATTATATATAGTATCTATTTTACTCTACCAAGACGTACTATAGCCGGTCAGGTACGACACCTATTGTGCAACCACTAATCAGTTGGGTTTTACAGAGCTCCACGTGACCAGGTACGTTTTTACCGAATCCTCTTTGAGGCCGAGTACGATATGATGATGATGATTCCCACAGAGGCGAATGTTTTTAAAAGANTATATATATATATATATATATATATATATATATATATATGTGTGTGTGTGTGTGTGTGTATCAAGCATTTCATATCACTATCTCTTAGAAGCACTCAAATGCTACATGTTGTATCTCTTATATCTCTATTTACATTACTGTTCTTATTTATGCTTTTCGACCTTACATACTCAATACTTTATTCGTACAGACATCCTTTTTGCCTGGGGACGCAGCGTTTCATGCCCGCAGGTCCTGATAGACAGGTTGACAGTGCTCCTAGTAGGCTATCAGCTCAGCGAAAAGTGTTGATGCATTCCACTTGCTCCGGAGTTTCCTGCTTGGTCAATATGATTGGGATATGTATTGACTGGTATGGCGGGGCCCTGTCCCGACCTATATGACATTTATGTAATCGTAGATGCTTGTAGACATATGTCAGGTATATGGATATTTGTATGGCCTTGTCGGCCTATGTTTTAAGTTTACAAATGATCATGTCAGCCTTATAGGCCCGTATGTCACATGTGTAAGTTTCTATATAATGTTGGGTCATCATGTGTCTAGTATGCACTTATATTTTATTCTTGTTATCTCATGACGAACCTTTTGTCTCATTACCCCTGTTAGTATGATAAGAAAGATATGTTATGTTAGTACTTGGTTGAGTAAGGTACCGGGTGCCTGTCATGGCCCATAGGTTGGGTCGTGACAGTAGGGTATACCATATATATCCAATCTTCTTTGATGACTCATCATTGTGCATTGTGGTAGGAAATTACAAGATATATCACCACATTCAAATATTCTAAGATGAAAAGTATTTGGCTTTTGATCATAAGTCAATTATAATGGAGAGACTTTATGATAACTTGCGGCCTGATCCACACAAGATTTTTTGCATGCAAAATAGTATGACCACATACAGAGATGGAAAATTTTATTCTCATAAATATTGGCTTAGTAATTAATTGGAGGCGTTTGATTAATGATTCTGCTAGACCCTTTTTAGTATGAACATATGAATCAGATGTTTAATTATTATCCCAGTTAATATAAAATAATCATTAAAGGCCGAGATTCACCGACATTATCAAGATAGAGTGTCTTAATTGTATAATTTAGAAATTGTGCTCTTAATCTTATTAATAACCTCGCAAAAGCCAAAATGCGGGTTGATAACAAAAACACATGTGACCATCTTGCAGATGCATCTATCAAAATCATAAATATCTGAATGGACCACATGGAGGGTGTATGGCCCACACATGTTACCATGTATACGTTTCAAAAATGTAAGGGATTCAACCCCAACTTTAATTATTGATGGTCTAATAATCAGTTTGCATTGAAAACATGCAGCACAAGAGAATTCTTTAGCTTGAAAATCTTCTAGTTCTTCAATGAATGATCATGTGGATTCTCAATTATTTTGCGTAAAATATATTATAACCGATATGGTCCAACCGGTAATGCCAAATAATAAAATTATTAGCAAACTCTTTGTTTACTGTGGCATATGATTCAACTACACTAATACTATTGTAGTACAAGCCGCATGAAAAACGGATAATCTTTCATATTCATATGTATTACTATTCATATGGCATAACATGTCCTTCAAAGAGAAAATCATTATTACTATTATTGTCATGGTCAAAATCACTATAAGCAAGACATGTTTCTTGCTTTACTTTTGCCCTTGTAATAATTTTTTATAAGGCTTGGCAAAGTATTTTTGACGCAAGATATGTATACGACCAATGACATAATCATGCAGCCATATAATGATATTCATCATTTTTATTTCTCTCAAACCTCTTTAGAGGTGAGCTGTGGGATTTCAAAAATCAAGAGCGTATCTGTGTTCATGAGTTTAAATCATACGACCACATTCACTTCCGGAATATATCATAATCATCTGAACACGCCTCATGATTTCTCAGTATAAGCTTATTGTGTTTCCTTAGCATTTATTATATTTATATTTATGTCCCTCCTCAATATCATTTTATAAGGTTAAGTGTGCCTTTATTTTCCCTATTTTGATAGAGGATTAATTAAGGCTTGGCAAAATATTCAGGTGTACGATATTTTCGTACGCCCTTTCATACCATACTTAATTTGGAAACCCTTATTGTTCTTCCTTTCATAATTAAAATCATGATGACAATTATTATTTCGTCTATTGCCACATCTGCATATATTCATACGATCCCGATAATCATTTAGTCTTCTTTTTGACTTCTGATCTATTGCTACCTCATTCGCTTCAAGGAATGGAGCAGATCTAGTGGGACGGGCTTCATTAAAAGTATATTATTTTGCCTCACTCATCATTATATCATTAATGTAGTGCTCTAGACTCAAACCCAATGTCTTACCCATATAAGGCGTGTTAGGTCATAATGCGTTGAAATTCGAAACCAACTTCTTATTACCATGGTGCACCAGGACTTGAACTCGATGTCTTAATAGCTCATTTGAAATATTACTACTTAAGGGGCAAATTAGAGGTAAAGGTAAGAAATCACATAAACTCATATATTGATCGAATGAGCCATTAAATTTGATATCATTACTAGCAAAAGATAAAAATACCAAACAAGAATGCATACTAACCTCTCGGGTATACCTTAACCACGCCACTTGGATCTGATTTAGATTTACAGACTTTCCTATACCACCTCAATAAAGTAATCATTGCAAACAAATTTGAAAGTGAAAATTATGAAAATACAACACGGAATTCTCTTCCTACCACTTAGTATTTCTCTCTTTATTCCTTTTTCTTCTAATTTCCTGGGCAGTTTCACTTACTATAATTTCCCTTGTACATTGTACTCTAACATACTCCCGTACATATGAGTTTTTTTTGTAAGGCATCTATTATAACAGATCAACATATATATTAACTAAAATGCACCTCTAGACATGCTTCTGAATCTAATAAAGTTTTCAAAAGGGGACATATATTTTAATAGTGTATAAAAATAATATAATTAAGAGCTTCAAATATCGTCGCCCTCATTTATGATTTTTCCTAAAAATTGATATGAATGTTTTTTATTGTGAGAAGTTAATACTTCTCATTTATGTCCTAATCATTAATATGATTCTTTTATATTTTAGTTGAGAAGTGTTTCTAATTTATAACAAGTATCATCAATAAAGGAAAAAGTCACCATCCTAGGTGACATCAAAGTCTAGCCAAATGCTCGGCAATAAGCAACGACTAAAGAAATAAAGGAGTAGTAAATATGCAATGCATACTCTTTATACGTTCACAGTCTTGCTTCTATTAGGCATAGAGAACTTTAATTTGATCAAGACAAGAATCTAACAATCCAAATCATTTATACCACCAGGCTTAAAAATGAAAAGTATAATCATTGTGATGCGGCATGCGGGCAAAGTTAATGATAATTTCAACGTTAGGATGAATTACAAAAATTTGGCTAAGCATGCTTATGTGATTGGTAATAGTTTCACACAAAATACTGTATATAGCCAAAGAGTTAACTACCCAAATTGGAACATATTACCTGGTTATTGCAATTGGCAGCACCGCAGACGTTTCAACTTCGACGAGAAAGTCAAATTCAATTTGATAGTGAAAATAGAGACTAATTCGTGTTGATAACGTGTTATAAAATAAATATTATAATTATAAACTAAAGCACCAAAAGAGAAGAGACAATAATAGATAAGAGATAGAGAGAAGGGAACTATTCTTCTTATTTCAAGTATATAATCCATGAACCAAAGTGCTCTATTTATAGTTTACAAAGGTCTCCTCAAATTACAATAATTAATGGGTTCATTGATGTGGTACATGAATTACTAAATAAGTTACAGAAGGGATATCCACATTCACTGAATTTATAACAAGGAGCGTTACTTAGATAGTCACTTAACTATTCAAAATTACCTATTAAAGTCATTTTTCATTCGTTTGTAACAACAAAATCACTTAACTATGCATATAGCATTCAAAACTTTTGATTATCAAATACCTATTTCACTCAACTAGAATTTTCAAACTTTTGATTGTCAAATACCTATTTCACCCTCTAAATTATCAATTTTATCTCCTTTTTATTTTTAATTTTGTAATATTGAAATTTCTCTATCTTTTAATTTATATTATGGACTTAATAAAATAAATAAATTTTATTTTAAAAAATTAAAAATAGTATTTAAGCACATATAATGTTAGATAACAAAATATTGAGTATAGTAAAAAAATTTAATAAGAACAATTTGTTCGTAATAATATTTTTTGATATTAACAACAAAATTCAAAATTTATTTGCACAATTGAGAATGAAAGAAAATTAAACCTAAAATATATATTCCATACATGTACTGTGAAATAATTTTTTAAAATAAATATATTTTTATAATATACATTATATAATATTAAAAATTATGCTCAATTATATTATTTTTTCGACATTATATATTCTAGAAAAATAGTTTTTTATTTTTATTTTATAAATAAATTTATTTTTTTCTATAGTTATTGTTGATTAAAAAGATAAAAGTTGATAATTTAGAGGATAAAATAGGTAATAAATACTTTGAGAAATGTGGTCTAGTGACATTTTGAGTGTTATAAGTATAATTAAGTTACTATTATAAACGAAAGAAAAATTATTTTATAAGATAATTTCAGATAGTTGAATGACTATTTAAGTGATAAACTCATAATTAAAGCCACCGAGCATAAGGGGAACACGAAAAGTAGTACTAACTACTAAGAGTGCGAAATTAAACATGCATCCAGCCCTTTGTCTTAGGGGTAGAATCAAGGGACTGACAAAATTTAATGAGATCTGTTCTTAAATCAAAAGTAATTAACGTGGTCTCTAATGTCTGTATTAAGAAACGAATTAGGGAAAAATCATTTGGATGGGTAAACCAGAAACAAAGAAAATCTGTTCCATACGCAAGAGAATCAGCAGTAAGTTTACTTGTTATTGGGTAAGGCATCAAAATGGGCCTACTACACCTTTTACGTACAACGGCAGTCACCGGCAAGGCAAACTTTGCGCAAAATCTGGTGTTGCTGCCGGCCGCGCCGCAAAGCAGATTCTTTCTGACCTTCCCTTTTTCTTTTTTCATTTATTCTTCGAGTTCATATCATTGTATAGGCAAAGTTAAATTAATTTAATACTAATTCTCCCGTTTCGATTTTATGCGAACTTTTTTTTTTTTGTTACGTTCCAAAAAATATTAATTATTTTAAAATTTTAAAATAATTTAACTTAAATTTTTAAATCAATCCTTAATGAAAAACTTTTATAACTACACAAATACTCTGGACCCCTTTTGATTTGTTTAGTATCACAAATTCTAAAAATCTTCATTTTTTTAAATTTCATGCACAGTTAAACATGTTCACATGAATTAGAACGGAGGGAGTAACAATTTTAATAAATGTCTATGCTCCTGATTTGCTGCATTTTTATTACTTTATAAGTGTCCTTCCGATTTTATATCATTGTACCAGCTATGGATATGATACATTAACATGCTCCTAATCCAGTGGCATTTCACTCTTAACAATATTAAACAGGATAGCTAATTCATGAACAGAGATTGGATATACTCCCTACATAACTTATTCTTATTGTCAATAACCCCACCAAAACTAAATCTCCTTTCTACCGGTTCGTACAGATTGTAATTTTCACTTTCCCTTCGATTCAAGGTGTTACTCCCTCCGTTTTCTCTTTAATATGTTCCAAAATAAATGACATATTTTTAAATTTGAAAATAATTCAACTTTAAACTATTTATTTTATCCATTTTATCTTTATTTTAACCATTCATATTTCCATGCCCCCTACCCAACACCCAAAAAGAAAAGCCCTCCCCTCACAAAGAATTTTAAGTACATATAAAGTTTTCTTGCATATGAACTTTCTCAGTACATATAAAGAAATGCCGAGGACTGCTAGCCTTTTAAGGAGCTAATCTTTAGTATAATGATTAGTCAAACGCAATTTGCAATGCAATGAATTTGGAAGTAACAGTAAAAAGAATACTAAAACCCACTAGAGCAATGAAGACTAGTGGTGGCTAATTGTTGAGAGAAACCAATTACTATTAAATAGGAAGAGCAATAGATTGTGTGACTATTGGACTCCCCTATTAGCCGTCATTCGTGTACAATACTTTTAGTTCGAGATGATTCAATTCACAATTGAATCTTGAAAGTAATACCTCTTTCGTTTTGTTTTCCATTTTGTTGATTGGGTTGTTTTAAATGCAACCGTAAATAATACTAGAATGGGACATGATTTTTTTTTAGAACAAATAACTAGTGGCACATAGGGGTTCGGACTATTCTAACAATCAGCATCCCATTCTCGTGGGGTTTCAAGTTTCAGTTTTAGACCGTAAATGGGAAAGATCTTTTTTTTTCCCCCATTTGAAGAAATAAAAAAATTCATCCCACCTTAACAAGCACGTTCTGAAAACTTTTTTGTTCAAATATTATAAGATTTTTTCAATGACAACTACTCACACTTAGAGAATAACAGTAATAAAAATATCAACAAACAACTTGGATGTATACTCAGACTTAGATAAGAATTAAGTCTAAAATATCATAGTTAACACCTCTATATTGACTTGCTCACAAATATACCAAAATTCATTGGACCAGGTTTCTAAAATTTGATGCAACTGTTTAGCCAAATTACAAAGAAAGATCTTTCCGCTATCACGTGTTCTTCTAATTTTTATTACTATTGTCATACCCACAACTTGTAGTATTATTAAAATGAATAGGCGCAGCGCATATATTCATTTTAACTTGTGTGAACATTAAAACACTAAGTCAAGTATCAAAAATATAATTTGAAAGAAAAAAAAGAAAAAAGAAAAGAAATTCCCCCACGCTATATATAGAAGTGTCGTGTGAAACAGAGTCGATATGAATTGCTCCTTCGTCTGGTATCTTCTTTCCTTTTTTAAACAGAAAGCCTATATTACCAAAATTTCAGCTCAACAAACTTCCATTAAACACAGTCATGGATTGGGTTAGAGGTGAAGCAGTAGGTCATGGAAGCTTTGGCAAAGTCAGTTTTGCAATACCCAGAAAGCAGAGCACTCAAGCTATGGTGGTCAAATCTTCTGCCGCTTCTCGTTCAGCTACACTAATGAATGAGAAGACAATTTTGAATGAGCTTAAAAGTTGCCCCAATATTATCCGCTGCCTTGGCGACAACTATTCCTACGAAAATGGCGAAAAGTTGTACAACGTCTTATTGGAATATGCTTCAGGGGGTGATTTTTCAAATAAGCTCAAGAATTCAGGTGATCATAGCTTACCTGAACTTGAAATAAAAAAATACACCAAGGCGTTATTGAAAGGGCTACACTATATCCACAAGAGTGGTTATGTTCACTGTGATATTAAGCTTCAGAACATACTTTTTGGTGAAGATGGTCAACTGAAAATTGCTGATTTTGGGTTGGCAAAGAGGGCCGAATCAAAGAAAGATGATAACTTGCGATGTGAATTGAGGGGTACTCCACTGTATATGTCGCCGGAAATGGTTACCGGCGGCGAACAGGGGACTCCCGCCGATATCTGGGCACTTGGGTGTGTGGTTGCTGAGATGGCAGCAGGAGTTCCAGTCTGGAAATACTCAAATATAACCCAACTACTGATGACAATTGGAGTTGGTGATGAGTTGCCTGAATTTCCCACGAATTTATCGGAACAAGGAAAAGATTTTCTAGAAAAGTGTTTTGTGAAGGACCCAAGAAAGAGATGGACGGCTGAGATGCTTCTAAACCATCCCTTTGTTGCTGATCAAAATTATGATGATGGCACTGTTACATTGAATGACGAAACATGCGGGAGTGGCACTCCTTCGACGTCTCCTAGGTGCCCATTTGATTTCCCAGATTGGGTATCTGATGGCTATGCTGAATCCTCAGCAACATGTTCAATTACATCTCTACCCTCGCCGGCAATTCAAGAATTGCTAAATTTAAACGGTGGGTCATGGTCCACAGCGCCGGCTGAGAGATTGCGAGTATTAGTTGGTGAACGCAGACCTGAATCTGACTGGTCTGTTGCTGATGACTGGGTCAGCGTTAGATGATGTAGCCTGAGATGGATTCATATTTTCCAAGAGTTCTGCAGATCTTTTACTGGCAGCTCTGGTTTTTTTTTTAGTTTCTTTCACGTTAATGAATAGGCTAGGCCAAATTATTTTAATATCTTTTGTACATAGAAGACAGGATACATCGTATATACAAAACGTTGCAATTCTGATATGACTTACTATATAGATACAAGTTGGGGCACACTCAAGTGTATAGTTATATTGTTTCTTTATTCTGTCCAAAAAAGAGTAGCGGCGTACTCTACTAATTTTTAAAACAAAAGTATTCTATTTCTTTACAATTTGACTTAAATAAATTTTTATGTGATTATTAAGGCTTTATGCTAGTGCTTTTGCATCCGTACTTATTTTTTGTGTCACGTTTTAATTTTTATCCGCTTTGTAAAAATTTTTTATCCGTACTCGTTTTTGCGTATAACTTCAACATGCAGGGCTGAAGTACCAAAGGCAATCACGCAAAACTTCAGCGTTCTAGTAGACGGGCCTGAAGTAGCTTGCGAACTTCAGATCTAGAGCTGAAGTTGTTATCTTGTAACTGGGGAACTTCAGTATACGGGGCTGAAATTCTCCAGTTATAAAAACAAAAATTTCAGCATACGGGGCTGAAGTTCCCCCAGTTACACTGGGAAACTTCAGCTCTAGAGCTGAAGTTTTGTCTTTGTAATTGTCTTTATAACTTGGGAACTTCAGCTCTAAAGCTGAAGTTTGTAACTGGGAAACTTCAGCTCTTTGTCTTTGTAGCTGGGGAACTTCAGTCCCGTATGCTGAAGTTTTGTCTTTATAACTGACGAACTTCAGCTCAGCGAGGGAAAGGGAGCTGAAGTTATTTAAAAAGTGAGTACAAGTTAAAAAATTTTAAAAAAGCGGGTATAGGTTAAATGGGGTCGACCAAATAAATTTTGAAGGTATTGAATTTAGGGTTTAATCTTTTTATGTTACTATGTTCTAAAATAAAAATTTATACTTATTCAAAAAATTTCTTAAGGCAAATACATAGTTTACACTAAAGGCCAAACCCGAGCTGAAGTTTGTAATTGGGAAACTTCAGCTCTTTGTCTTTATAGCTGGGGAACTTCAGCCCCGTATGCTGAAGTTTTGTTATTATAACTGGCGAACTTCAGCTCAGCGAGGGAAAGGGAGCTGAAGTTATTTAAAAAGTGAGTACAAGTTAAAAGTTTTAAAAAAGCGGGTATAGGTTAAATGGGGGCGACCAAATAGGGTGCCCCGCGTTTTTACTAAATTTTGAAGGTATTGAATTCAGGGTTTAATCTTTTTATGTTACTATGTTCTAAAATAAAAATTTATACTTATTCAAAAAATTTCTTAAGACAAATACATAGTTTACACTAAAGGCCAAACCCGAAGCTCAAGCTTCGCTCCGGCCCTGAGTAGTACTATAGTAACCTAGAAAGTCAAGGTAGACGGTCTGCATTTTGTTAGTTGAAATTAATTAAAAATAAAATATGATATATGTATAATTTATATATTATTTACGTATAATTATGTATAATTAATAAATATAGCTAAAAAGAATAAACAATGAATGTGATCGGTTATTTATTGAAGAATGCACAATTAGTATGAATGTCGAAGATGTAAGATAAGGTTAGCTCTGAATAGTGAATACTGCTATTGGAGATACAGCCAGGTTCAAGCTCCTTTTAACTAAGGCTTGGACCCCTTAATTGTAATCCAATTACTGCGTCAAAGTTTGGACCCTTCATTTTTATTTTTGAATTAAGTTTCAGATGGCTGTATATATTGAAAGTTGATGGACCATATCCTCATATGATTTATCTCAATAGGATCTGATTTCAATATTTTACTTGGGAAGAGGGGAAGAAACTAAAACAGGAAAGGAAGAGTCGAGTTCCTGTGGGCGGCTTAGGCCTAAGAAATGAGAAAACTATACTCCAATGTTTGTTTATAGCCTCCTTCTCAACAGTTGGAAACGGTTTCTTAAGACCAGAGATAAGGTAAGCAGCACGTGAGAGAGGTACGTGATCTTTTATTTCAATTTGTTGTTCTAGAAAACGTCATTTTCAATGGATTAAAAATAAAAATACTAAATTCGTTCACTTTTAGTTGTCCATTTTAAACTTTTCACGCCTATTAAAAAATAATAAATGAATTATATATTTTACAATTTTATCAATAACAATGATATCATTTCTAAAAGTCTTGAGAAATGATTAGGAGAATGAGTAGATAATGATAAGCGTAAAACGGAAAAAAAAGAAAGAATATCTTTCTCTTGATTTGGTATAATGAACAAGTTCAAGTGAAAATTTAATTCTAGTATTGTATAGGCCAATAATCTACCTTTGTCGTAAAATGGCATTAAAGAAAGTCATTTGTCGAGCTCGCCCAAGACATAGCAAAATTAATGGCCGAGGTGTCGACATGAGCCGTGGTCAAGATATCAATAGAGATCGCAGTCAAGACGTCAACAAGGGTCGAGATCGACTATTAAAGATAAAACTTGTAATGACTAATTTGTCAGAATATGCTAGTGAATATTCCTGATGTTTGTACTATTAGGCTTTCATAAGAAAAATGCCCTATATATACATAAAGAAGAGACAATGATATGGGCATCTAATATTTATTTCTGATAAGAACACTTTTGAGAAGAATACTCTTTCTCTCTCTGCAAAAACACAAAGATTATCTTTTTTCAAAGATTCTTGTTCATATTATTCTACACTTTTTCATCAAATCCAAGGATTGTTCATGAATCTTGGATCTATATGTTATTCACCGTTATCAGGTAGAATATTCGTCTTGTCCATTCATTATTAGGTGAATCATTCTCTTTATTTACATAATGTCATTTATTGACAATTATTATTAGTTTTATCTCACTTAATATTCTTGTTGTAAGAGTATTTTTATATTTATTGTCATCAACCATATACGAAATCTGTCTCATCTACCGTACATTTTTGTGCTTAATATCTAGAGTTATTATCTTTAACTAGATTTAAATCGTTACTATAAATTTAATAATTTGACCGAAAATTATATTATTTAGTCAAACAAGTATTGTGAACAAATAAAAGTAAAGGGGAAAGTAATTAAATAAGTAATTGATATTGAGAATCCTCGCAGATGCAAATTGTGAAGGAAAAGGTCCCGAGGTCATGCAAGTTGGGAAATCCCGTGCCTTTTAGCCGCAAACCGGAGCCCTACGCTACATTAAAAAAGAATACCAATATGAGTATAGGGGGCAAGGGCATTAATTAATTATATGTTGCCTTCATGCAATATTTGGGGAAGAACATGCAAACATGTTATTGCTACAATGCAATGCACGAATCCCAATGATGTGATCTTTAGTTATGGTACTCGGAGCTAGCATCTCACTCTCCGTCTCTCACTGGCGTGAGCAATAACCATGGGCTTTCTGCTATGGCCCCCTCTCGTGGGGCGCATCTATAGTCAGGGATAGAACTACTGGTTCAACTTAATTCAATATTTTTTATGAGGAGCATAAATTTCTGTGTAGAAAATTATTAAAATTACATAAATAGTAAATATTAAACCTATAACTTTAAATGATGAACTCATACAATTAAAATCTTAAATCCGCCTATGTTTATAGTATTGGGTATAAGTTTCCGAGAACTCAGGAACATTTATTCGGGTCTTGTATTTGTACTGAGAATTACTTTAAATATATATGAATTTTAAGCTGGGAACCCAAAATTGAAAATGGTTGTTGGTTCAGCTGTAAAGGAGGATCCAGCTTGGGCTATGATTTTGGAAATTAGCTGACACGGGTTTGAATCCAAATTGGCAATTTTTGAGATCGGTGTGAAACTATAAAGTTCAAATCCTAGATAGGCTTCTACCCCATGATCATTTTCACTCCTTTTATTTTTGGGTATAGACTAATTTGGCTAACCTTCTCAAATTAACTTATTTTGAAAAATATGTTTTTTAAAATTGCTTCTAAAAAAATACTTTTGATAAGAAGAATTTTATGTTTGGCATAAATTTGAAAATCACTTTTGATCGGTTATTAATATTTGGCCAAGATTTCAAAATGTATTTTTCTTGAAAGTGCTTTTAAAAAATACTTTAAGGGAGAAACTATTTTCTTTTACCTCTCAAAAACTATTTATACTTCTACTCAGACGCACTTTTTTCCTTTTAAGAAGGGGGCCAAACGTCTTAACTTTAAAAAAGAATAATATTTTTTACCAAAAAGAAGCTTGATTAAACGGGTTAAGTTTGTGTAATCGTAGGAATGCATACATCGAGTGGGTCAGGCTTTGACATCTTAAACAATTAAATTCTCTTGAAAACGAGTAGAATCAAGTGACTTAGAAGAAAAATGAAGAATTACACAAAAATACAGTCCACCCACATACATTACAACAGAATAATGCAGTTATAACTACTTTTCAAATCTATAGTCCATTAACAATAGGTCAAAGTTTGAAAAATGAATATTTTTCTTATTATCTTTTTATTCAACAGACCTTCAAGCACAAAAATTGGGTGATTTTTTATTCTTCTCCCCTAAATTTGTATATATTCCTATTCCGTCTACAAAAAAAGAAAATATATAATGCAACTGAGAACCTTAATTTTTCTTCCTTTTCAGGTTCCAAATAGCAAAAATAAAAATAAAAAATAAAAAAAATTGTTGCACGTGATTTTGGAGATAAATAAACAAAGAAAGTCGATTTATACATAGATTGTTCGAGAAAAAATAAAAATTGAACATATGACAATTTCAATTTTAGATTTAACTGCACATGCGCATTACATGTATAATTATGTATAACTTTGTATAAACTTGTATATACAATCTCTAATAATATATACCAGAAAAATAAGACAAAGAAGAAAAAGAGAAGAAAATGTCAAACTTCCATGAATGCCTATTATACACGTACAATGTATATGCACACATATACATTAAAAACATAGATAATTTGTATAATATTATACACAGATATATACACTATACATTTTTATACAATATTGTACAAATGTGTATAAACATTACCCATACATCATTTACACTAGAAAACACCTTATGTCCATTACTACATTGTAGTTTTGGGTGGTTGTTGGTGTTGAATTTTTCCGGCGAGGTTTTGGATTTTAAATATGGGCTTCACCAATAGTAAATGATGATACAAAAACTGAGAAAAATAAGAAAATACGAGATGAGGTCATCGCAAATGCTCTTTTAGGTGAGAACTGATAGTTTTAAGCCAGATCTAATAGTTTTTGGACTGATAGGCCAAATTTATTATGGTTCCTTAACCTCTTCTCGTCAATTAACCCAAAATTTGAAACATAATTGACATAGAATGTGAAGATTAAAGAACCCTTGTGCTCAAAAGCAATTAACACGAGTATGTACAAAATAATTTTATAATTTTTAGGGAGAAGGAAGAGAGAGGCGAGTGGAGAGAGATTGAGTATTCCGGGAAAGAAGAAAAGAAAAAAAAATCTAGAAATGCGTCTTTAATAATGGGCTAAAGGCTGAAAAGTTTCTTTCGAATTTTATACAACCTGAATCAACCTGGGTAAGAACTTCAAACCTAGGTTATTTTAGGCTGGGCTCTCGGGCAAAGTAACAAGAGCTGTAATTCTTCCTAAAAAATAACCCCAATACATTTTTTTTTTGTGCCATTAATTTCTTGGACCAGACGAAATGAACCTTATCAATGTATTAAAAATAACGAAGACCCATATCAATTGGATAATTTGAAAAAGAAAGTGTATATACTAGGAAATCTGGTTTTATACTCCAACAGAAAAAACGGCTTCCCTCGTTATTGATAATGCATCAAAATGAGGCCTTTCCTCCAAGTATTCTGTGCCCATTTGCAACCGCAATTACTGGCAAGACAAGCTTTGCGCAAAATCATGTGTTGCTGCCGGTACGCCGCAAAGCTTTACAATGTTAGTTACATTTTTCTTACAAATTTCTTACGACAAAAAATTTAATAAGTATTTACCAATTAACAGATAAGTATTTTTCATTTTAATATATAGTGACAAAGTTACAATTCAAAATTCAATGCTAAAGTTCCAATTAGTAAATAATGATGGATAAATCTTCATAAAGCTTAATAAATTCTAGATCTAAGATCAATAGATATCAATGATATGAGACAACATTCAAGATTATTAAATGTCTAGAATGCGCCCAATGATTGTCAATGAATAGGAGAATAATGGTAGACAATAAATATGACAAATGACAACAAACGTAAATAGAAGGAATTAATCACCAAATATTGAATGATATGGATGATTCTCCCTTCTGACAACAATGTGTGATAATAAACTATGAGGATGGACAAAGTGTTCTTGGATCTTGTGAATGGAAAAGCACAATAGACAATGAAATCAAACAGGAGTGATAAGACAAGTTTTTTTGTATATTCCCTTGATAGTCAGCTTCTTACAAGTATTCTTATTAGAAAGTGAAGATCCCCTTTTGTTCCCTATCTCTTATTTTTTTATAAGGGATATTCCTAGGAAACCCTAAAAAGTACCATCAAAGGAATATTAAGTAGAATATTCCTTTTCATAATTCTAAGACTATCTTAGCCATTATTGTTATTCTTTCTCTACTCGACCTCGGTCTTGGTCTCTCGTTTGGCGGCTCCTCGCTATTGGGCCTTGCTTGACCTCGGCCATAACTCGTCCATTTGTATTCGTTGAGTCTAGTCGAATCTTGATCCATACAGCTAGTCCCTCCGCTTACTGAGACCATCTTCTTGGTCGACCTCAGTGAGCGGAATTTATCTGCAGTCGTTCAGGAGAAATTCCGACATGATGTCCGAGCAAAAGTGATCACCGTCGAAATGGTGACATGTCGTTCCAAGGGTCATGGTCAGAGAGGTAGGCGTAAGATGACGTCACAGCCACATGCGTCATTATTGCGCTTCTTCCCAATGCACAACATCGTTTCTCGAGCCTCTGCCGCTTCGGTTCTAGGGTCACTGGCGGCTATTTGCACCAATTCGGGCGCCACAATTGTTTATAAATAGAGGGGGAGGGGGAAGTTTCTAAGTGAAACTTTCGCACTTTCTAACTTTATCTCTGCATCTTGCTTCCTCTTCTTCTTCTTCTTCAGTTCTTGCTTTCTATTTCTTCCACCGTCAACACCCTCTTTTTTCTGGCTCCACCGCATACACGCTATCGAAAAATGGCCAATTCGACTCCCTACTCCGAGATAGTCTCTGACGCTACCCCATTATCGGTGGCTATGCCCTCCAGTGACGGAGAACCCAAGGTTGTGGAAGATGAGAGCTTCCCCACCGTGGAGGAGGTCGTTCCACGTAATCCAACTTCTAGGAAAGACTTCTCAAAATAGCCCGTTCAGGACCCCGAGACGGTATTATCTGAAATGGGGTCGAAGCATATCTCTGCCCTTAGATCCAAATGTCACAGACCTGCTCATATCGATATCGTCCCGGCGTGGGGGACGACGTGATTCAAGTCAACCAGCCCGGGTATTGTGCATTCTATGCCTACCCATTCTTGGTGGGCTATTCTCTTTCTCATCCTCCTTTATCAGAAGAGTTCTGCCATTTTTACGGTGTCTATCCGGCAGCTTTCCCCTATCTTTACAAAGTTCTTCTCATGTTGACGAAATTCACGGATCTGGCTGGCTGCGAAGTCTCTATCTGTAACCTGCTGCACCTTTTCTCGCTGAGCTTCTACAGGGGCACAATGATTCATCTTCGCCACAGAGGAACTAAAGGTCTAGTGGCGGGGATGGATGACAAGGCGAACGGTCGATTTTGGTTCAACTATTTCTACATCCAAACCGAGCACGTGGTGGCGAACCCAAGCGGGTTCCCTGACCAGTGGAATTTTTCTTGTAAGTATCTTTTACTATTTGAAGTGTGTTTCCTCACTTTTCTTCGTGTTTTTTGACTCATTTTCTTAGCTGAGAGACGTCCGCCTTCTCTGGTTGCTGACATTAGCGACTGGTAGCCCGTGTCCTGCCTCACACTGTGGGGATTCGTGATTGGGTGTCCTTTAATAAGAGGTTTGGGCCCAAGCCTTCGACCGGTAAGTTAGATTTCGGCTTTATAATCATTTCACCCTTGTTATAGCCTGTTGCTGTTCTTTGTTATTTTTTGACATGGCTCCTTTTTTGTGTCAGGTCGACGGGCCTCCAAGAAGGCGAAGGCTCCCGTACCTGCATTCCGCTAGGCGGTCGCGTTGACCGGGATGTAGTTCGTATTGGCTGATTCCGTAAGGAGGGATCATCCTCAAACCCCATCATTGGGTGATTCCGGCCTAAAGGAGGCCATTATATCAGCAGAGACCCCGATCCGCCCGATTATGCACCTGATCGATGAGTCTTCTCCTAGCGAGGAGAAGGCGACATTGTTAAAAAGGTGGAGGGTAGAGACTGGCAAGGTCACCACGGTCACTGCCGTGCCAGAGGGACCGATCGTATTAGACATAGAATCGGCGCATCCACTGGTCATCGAGGATGCTCCCGCGGTGGAGGTCGCCGCGGAGGAGAGGCCTTCGAAGACAAAAGTGGTCACAACGGGGGAGGAACATGCACGAACAACTGAGTTTGGCTCGTCATCTGCGGATGAGAGAGATAAAACTGTCCTCATAGAAGATGAAGGGTCAGGCTCTGACATCGACCCCGAGAAGGTGTGGGCCTTTGAAGAGAGGTTTACCCGAGTAGACATAAGGACTGAGGGGTCTAACCGGAACATTGTCATCCCCGTGGATTATAACCTCTTGGTTAATTCAGAATGAGTGGTTCCAGCTTTCGCGCCTTTGTGCGCGAATTCTGAGAACAGGACGCTGCAGAAGCTTAAGGATGCGAACCTGTCACTAGGCATATCCGGGATGGCCATGCGAGTAAGTTCTCCTTCCACGTTTTAACTTCATTCAATTCTTTTATGTTGTTTGCCTCTGCTGATCCGTCTTCTTTTATCTACCAGACCCTCATTTTGGAGATTGAGCGTGATGGTCGGGAAGAGAAAAAGGCGGCCCTCTACAAGAAGATGGGGTCCAAGTACAGGGAATAACATTCCAAGCACTGAACGCTGGTCAGCATACTCGACGAGGACGGTCAGTTCCAGACACTCCGTGATGAGCTAAAACAAAAAGGTGAGGAGCTGAGGGATAAGGACGGTGAGCTCATGAGGGCATCAGAAGGTGCTGCGTGCTTGAGGTGACGCTGAGAGCTAAGGATGATGATCTCGAGGTGAGCAAGGGAGTGATGGCCGAAAATATTGATCTTCAGTCTCAGGTGGCGTCATTACGGGTCGAGCTCGAACAGAGTGATGCTAGGGCCATCGGCTTGAGAGGCGAGTTGACCGCCAGAGACGAAGAGTTGGAAAGAGTTGAGAGAGCCGGAATGGCTGTTGTGGCGGAGGCAACTGCACTAGAGGTCACCCTCCGCATCTTCAGATCTGAGCGGGCCAGTGGCTTTGAAGGCCGAGAAGGCGCAACAGCAGGCTCAGTCGTCTACCTCTCATGCTTCCACTTATCCCAACGTGTCACGTGAGTTGTATGAGAAGTGGGTTCATGCAGAGGCCCAACTTGAAATATATAGGTTCTGATGACGGTCGGGTAGGCTTCCGAGGCGGAGTTCGAAGACACTCGTGTCAAGGCACGTGCATCTCGTGACGCCTGTGGCTATGACCCCGGTACGCCCGGAATGGACGATCACAAAGATGATTTATACGGGCTTGCTTCTGATGCTTGGTATGATGATGAGTATGCCAGTGGCGCTGGTGATGGTGGAGATGATGTGGTGTGATGTCTTTGTACTTAGTTTTTATTCTTTCCTTTTTCTTGTTTTTTGTGGGGGCGTCTTTCAGGCCCTTTGTAAGATGTTTTGTTTTGAATGAAATTATTTACCTTTGGTTATGTTCTCGGTCCTTTTTGATTTTTTGTGAATGTAAATCTTTGTAAGATTTCCTAACTTTTACTTGGTTAGAGCGCGGTTGGTCGTTGAAACTTTTGAACGTCATCGAATGTTAGTCGATTCGGGTGAGGTCGAATATAAATTGATTTGAACGAGGTCGAATGTAAGTCTATTCAAACAAGGTCGAATGTAGACTTTGAAAAATAATTCGAACTAGGTCGAATATAAGTCGATTCGAATGAGGCCCAATGTAGACATAAAAAATATAGTCGATTCGAACATGGTCAAATGTAGACTTAAAAAATAATTCGAACGAGGTTGAATGTAAGTCAATTCGAACGAGGTCAAATGTATACTTAAAAAATAATTTGAACGAGGTTGAATGTAAGTCAATTTGAACATGGTCGAATGTAGACTTAAAAAATAATTCAAACGAGGTCGAATGTAAGTCGATTCGAACGAGGTCAAATGTATATTAAAAAAATAATTCGAACGAGGTCGAATGTAAGTCGATTCGAATGAGGTCGAATGTAGACTTGAAAAATAATTCGAGCCGGGTCGAATATACATTTCCTACATTGGCGTAATGTGTAAACTTGATGGAGGAATGTAGGAACATCATATGCTTGCGTATATTTTGTTTATATATTCATTGGAGATTTTTACATGTTTCAGCTCAGTTCGTACATACATTCGAGAAATCCCAGTCTATCCAGTACCTTCATCGGTCGACTTGGAGAAATAGTTGAGAAGTCGAGCGATGAACTTAACACTTAAACTTTGGGATGCCCTCTTCGTTGCCTCGTTAAAAACCTCCCCGAGAAAATCCAATTGGAACAAAACTCAGGTGAGAGAAAAAGAGTACGACTTGGGGGACGTCCATCTTTAGAAGTTGAAGTTTTGAGGTGGGCGACGTTCCAATTGTTTGGCAGTAGTTTTCCCTCCATTGTTTCTAGTTGGAACGACCATTTTCTTACTGCCGCCGTGATTTTGTATGGACCGTCCCAATTGGTTCCTAGTTTGCCTTCCCGTGGGTCTTTGCTCGCTTGTGTTTTGGCTTTGAGTACATAGTCCCCGACCTTGAGCGGCCTGACTTTGGCTTTTTTGTTGTAGTACCGCTCTGCCTGTTGTTTTTGAGCTATCATTCTTATCTAGGCCATGTCTCTCCGCTCTTCGGCTTTGTCGAGGTCTTGCCTTCTGCTTTCGTCGTTTCTTGGCCCACTCTTGTTTGAGTACCTTAGGCTTAGTTTACCGACCTCGACCGGTATTACTGCATCAGTCCCATAGACTAGTGAGTATGGCGTTTCTCCTATGCTTCTTTTTGGTGTGGTGCGATATGCCCCTCGCACTTCTAATAGTAATTCCGGCCACAGTCCCTTGGCGTTCTCAAGCTTCTTTTTCATGATATTCACTATTGTTTTGTTGGAAGACTCCACCTGACCGTTCCCTGCGGTGTGAAATGGCGTGAAGAGTACTCTCTTGATGTTCAATTTCTCGAAGAACTCGACAGTCTTTTATCCAGTGAACTGGGGTCCGTTGTCTCAAGTGATTTCTTTGGGGATGCCGCAGTGGCATATGATGTTTCTCCATATGAATGTGATAGCTTCCTGTTCACGTATTTGGGCGAATGCACCTGCTTCTACCAACTTGGAAAAATAGTCAGCTAAAACTAAAAGAAATCGTACATTAGCTCGTCCCGCTATGAGGGGTCTGTTGATGTCCATTCCCTATTTGATGAAAGTCCAAGGCGAGCTGACTGAGTGGAGGTGCTCGCCCGCTTAGTGAATCATGGGGGCGTATTTTTGGCATTGCTCGCACTTTCTGACGAAGTCGGCGGCCTTCATTTTCATAGTGAACCAGTAGTAGCCTGATCGTACAAGGCATTTGATGAGAGTGCGGTTGTCGGTGTGGGATCCATAGTGGCCTTCGTGTACTTCTTCGAGGATGCGTCGCGTCTGGTTTAGTCCTAGGCATTTTGCAAGGGGGCCGCCAAACGTTCTTTTGTACAAGTCGCTATTAATGATGTTGTACCTGGACGCCTGCATTCGAAGTTTCTTGTCTTTTTTTTTATCGGGTGGGAGCACTCTGCCCTGCAAATATGAGATAATATGATTGCTCCAATCCAAGTCTTGTTTATAATTCGTACCTCGATTTGAGCGTATGATGAATGGAGGAGAGTGACCATGTTCTTTTTTCCGTTTATGTTCCTGGTAGCCGCTGCCAGTTTGGCAAGGTCGTCTGCCTCAATGTTCTGCGCTCGAGGTATCTGGTCGAGCTGGCATTCATCGAACTCGGGCAGCAACTTGCAAATCTCGGCATGATATTTTTGTAGCCTTTGTTCTTTGATTTGGAAAGTCCCTATGACTTGATTGATGAAGAGTTGTGAGTCATATCGGAGGATGACTTGTCGTGCTCCATATTTGAGGGCCAATTTTAATCCTGCAATCACGGCCTCATACTCGGCCTCATTGTTAGTCATATCTGGACACCATATGGACTGGCGAATTACTTTGCATGTCGGGACCTCTAGTACGAGTCCCAGTCCAGATCCTGACGCGTTGGAGGCGTCATCGGTGTGTAGAATCCATAGGTCGGGTGACTCGGGGGAAGTGTTAGTGGCTTCCCTCTCGACTTCGGGCATTATTTTGGCGATGAAGTTAGCGAGTACTTGCGACTTTATCGTTGTTCGCGGCTGATATATTATATCGTGCTCGCTTAACTCGATGTCCCATTTAGCCAACCTACCCGATAGCTCGGGTTTATGTAGGATACTCTTCAGGGGAAAAAACGTGACTACTGAGATGGGGTGGCATTAGAAATAAGGTCTGAGCTTCCCTGAAATTACGACTAAATCCAGGGCCAACTTTTCGAGGTGGGGGTACCTCGTTTCGGCGTCGACCAAAGTTTTGCTAATGTAATAGATTGGATATTGCGTACCTTTATTTTCAAGGACCAAGACAGCACCTTACCGCAATGTCGGACACGGCCAGGTAGATTAGGAGGCGTTCTCCGGGTTCTGCCTAGGCAAGTAGTGAGGGCAACGCATGTATGCTTTTGATTCTCTTAGGGAGTTGACGCACTCGGCATTCCATTGGAGTTCGTTGTCCTTCTTGAGTACGCCGAAAAATTCATTGGCATCTATCGGAGGATCATGAGATGAACCTCAACAGGGTCGCTATTCGGCCAGTCAGCTTTTGCACTTGCTTCTTGATGGTCAAGTTTTTAGGTATTCCCTCTATAGCATTTATTTGGTCGAGGTTAACTTCAATGCCTCTCTATGACACCAAAAAGCCGAGGAACTTTCTTGAGGTCACGCCGAAGGCGCATTTCTCGGGGTTCAGCTTCATGCCGTATCGCCTAAGTATGTTGAAGGCCTCCTAAGGTGGACAATGTGGTCCTATTTTCTTTTGGACTTGAACAACATATCGTCTATATATAACTTCATCGCCTTGTCGAGCTGCTCTTTGAAAATTTTGGTTACTAGCCTCTGAAAGGTTGCCCCCGCATTTTTCAGTCCGAACGGCATGACTCTGTAGCAGTACGTCCCTTGGTGGGTGATAAAAGTGGTTTTTTCCTGGTCCTCCTCCTCCATGAGGATTTGGTTGTAACCTGAGTAGGCGTCCAAGAAACTTAACAACTCGTGCCCCGCTGTTGCATCGATGAGCTGATCAATGTGAGGCAACCAGAATGAATCTTTTGGGCAGGCCTTATTCAGATCTGTGAAGTCTACGCACATGCGTCATTTCCCGTTTTTCTTTTTCACCATGACCATGTTGGCGACCCATTGGGGATACTTTGATTCTCTAATGGAACCGTTTGCGAGAAATTTTTCTACTTCTTTACGGACGACATCATTTATTACGGTATTGAATTTTCTTCTGATTTTACGTACCAGCGGGTATCGACATTCAGCTTGTGTGTTGCTATTTCTTTCGGGATGCCTGGCATATCTGCATGGGAGAAGGCAAACAAGTTGGCATTGTCAGTTAAAAATTAATGGAATTTACTAGCTCCTGGAGTTTGTGGCCGATGTAATTTTTTTTGCTGTGGTTGTTTTCATCCAGCTGATCGGGATCGAGATCTTCCATAGTTGATCCCCGACCTCATTAATTGCTACGCGTCTGCACTTTTGTATTTCAACTGCTGAGTGTATGTGCAGTCTTGGGCGATGTGATAGCATTCTTGGGTTGTGCGCTGCTTGCTGCGAATGCTGAACACTCACTACAGGGTGTGAAACTTGATGACCTGGTACAGGATGGATGGGATGGCTCTCATGGCGTGTATCTAGGGCCGTCTCATGATGGCGTTGTACTCTGTGTCTTGGTTCGTGATGTGGAATGTTATTTCCAGGGTGATACCACCGGCCAAAACGGGCAGTGTGATCTCTCCGGAGGTCCGCTCAACTGCATTATTAAAACCTGTTAGTGTTATGCAATGTGGTACTATCTTATCCTCGAGTCTCATTTGTGTGAGAACTCTGGGATGGATAGTACACACTCCGCTTCCGATATCTACCATAATCCATTTTACGTCTGTGTCTTAAATGCGTAAAGTAATGACAAGAGCATCATAGTGAGGAAAGGTCAAACCGTGGGTATCCGGCTTATCAAAGATGATACTTTCTTTGAGGTCTTCATATCGTTCGTGGGTGATCGATCACTTCAACTTGTGGGTGGTTGTGAATTTCACGTGGTTGATTGGTGCGTCATCGCCTCCGTCGATAATCATCCGGATGGTGCAGGCTGGGGAGGGCGGTTTTGGGGGGCCTTGATGTTGTTCCTGCCGAAGGGAGAAATTGACTCTTCCTCGGTCGCTCATAAGCTCCATCAAATGTCCTTGGTGGATCATGTTCACTACCTCTTGCCTTAAGGCTATACAGTCTCCGGTCTTATGGCCTCGCTCCTGATGGAATTTGCAGAGGGCATTTGACTTTCTGGTGTTTGGGTCGGCTTCATCTTCTGCTGCCATTTGACCTTGGGGCCGAGCTTCTCTAGGGCGTAGACTATTTCTGAAGGGGAAATACAAAAATTATTAGCAGATAATAGAGGAGGCATATCTCTTTTGTTTCGGTGAGTCCCTGTCGACTTAGATGGGCCGTCACCATGGTAGGGGGGTGGTAGGACGGCCATTCTGATGTACAACCGGTGCCTGTCATGATTGTGGCGTGTACTTGCATGGTCCCTTTGGCCGTCGTTTTGACATTATTTCCTCGGCTCCATCTGAAACAACATCAACCGCTGGGTTGGTCCGTTAAGGTCGTCCTCGTCCGCTCTCAGGCGCAGTAGGGCTTGTGTATTTCCTCCCAGGTAGTGGGGGCATTTCATGAGCATGCTCAATAGTTTTCTAGTCGCTCTCGACCCGCTCCTGTTTAACCCGTTCTAGAAAGCTGGTACCGTCATTCCCTCTGACACGTTTGGAAGGCTCATTCTCACTCTGTTGAACCGGGCAAGGAAGTCCCTTAGTCCTTCATTGGGCGATTGTTTAATGGGGAATATGTCATTCACCCTGGCTTCTGCTTTCTTAGCATGGGCGATGACGAACTTGTAGGCCATCTCCTCGAATGTTTCTATGGAACGTGCTGGTAATTGTGAATACCATGTCAGGGCTCCCCTGGTTAGGGTTTCACCGAACTTCTTTAGCATTACCGACGACACTTGTTCTTTGGTGAGGTCGTTGCCTTTCACTGCAGTGACGTAATGGATGATGTGATCTTCAGGGTCCGTTGCGCCGTCATATATTCTAAAGTATGGCAGCATCTTGAAGGTTTTGGGTATGGCATGTGGTGCAGCCCCATCGCTATATGGTTGTTCCATGAACCAGCCGACGTCCCGTTTCGGCAGAAGTTTTGGGGCGCCTGGTATCTTATCAACCCTCTCTTAATGTTCCCTCATTTGGTCGTCGAGTGCTTTATTCTCGTTCTCCATCTCCTCCATTTTTCTAAGAATAGCAGTGAGGGCGTCATTACATGCATCATTAGCAGTGTGAGTGATACATGTTGGAGGAGGAGCGTCCTGCTCATTGGTTGTTGTTATGATGTCGGCTCGTGCATCGTTTCTACTCTCCCCCTGAGCAGGTTTGTCGAGTATATTGTTTAGTGTACTTGTTAGCCATGCCTCTAGTAATTTTTTCACTACTGGCGACGCTTCTTCTGTCGTGGACGTAGAGGCTCCTTTCCCATGAGAGGCGGTAATGCTGCTATGAGGGGGGGAGGGGGTGAGTCACTTCGCCTGGGTGAGACACTTGGCATCACATTCTCGTCGTCATCTCTGTTAACCTAGTTTATGGTGCTTAGGAGGTTAACAGTGAGGCCTGCTACTGCTTTCAATCTTTCTTCTCCATTTCCTGCCATCTTTAGTTCGTGCAAGCAGAAAAAGAAAACTTTGTCGGTTTTTTAGATCTAGAAGGAACTAAAATTTTAACTAAAACTTCCCCACAGATGACGCCAAATTGTTTGACAAATAAATGTTAAGATTTTTGTTAAACTAATTAAGTAAAGTAATGATTGGCAAATCCTAGTTAAGCTAAATAAATTCTAGATCTAAGATCAATAGATATCAATGATATGAGATAACATTCAAGATTATTAAATGTCTAGAATGTGCCCAATGATTGTCAATGAATAGGAGAATAGTGGTAGGCAATAAATATGACAAATGATAATGATGCGAGACTAAATTACATAGTTAAACATGTGATATACCTTACATTTTATGCGCATTAATGATAAAAATACACTTGTTATGTGCTTAATGGAGTTTATTTCATGTGTAGGTGAATTGGAGATGGAGACGGAGTTAAAGAGATGCAAATACATTGAAAGATACGCGAAAGGAGACACCCGGGCGATAGCCGGGCGACAGAGCCACACCCTGACCCTACCTGGCGTTAGCCAGGCGTTAGGGATGAAACACCAGCCCTANGAACCCGTTGGGGAATAAACTTATTGTGATATTAATATAGCTTTGATTGGTTGATTAAACTCTATTTGTTCAACTACGTTCTTGTTGTAGTTGATTGAAGGGCCCTCAATTAGCTGTGCCTATTTATTATGTATCTACTTGAGAGAGAGTGCATATTTAGGTAATTTTTTGATCAACACCACTCCCAGAGTATAGACTAAAGTCATAACCTAGGGTTTAGAGGCTGGATTAGAGATAACGATACTTCGGGTGCAATCTAAGTGAACTGTAATGC
>MDKI01178865.1:0-32137 GCA_005239505.1 Nicotiana paniculata | reverse complement strand
AGATCTAAAATTCGTGGAATTTGATGGGGATTTGAAGGATTTGGTTTGGAGATATGGAGAGAGAAGAGGGAGATGATGGAATGGTGAATTTTTTAGGGTGTTTGGACGGCGGCAGGCGATGGTGCCGCCATGGAGAGGGGCGGCGACTAGAGAGGAGGAGTGGGAGAGAAGGAGGGGGCTAGGGTTTGTGTTATGTGAAATAAGGCCAAAAAATCTGATTATAGGGCCTTTTATATGACAAATAAAATTGATTCTGGGCCATTGGATCAAAGATAATAGAAGGCTGAGATTTGATCTTGAATACTTAACCAAAACGACGTAGTTTTGTGCTCAAACTACGTCGTTTTTGCCCCTCCCCTGGCAGCCCTTTTATGGATTAGCCATTTCACTTTTGGCCACTTAAATCATTTCAATTTTAACCATTTTCCTGGAATCCTATCTTATTAAACTAAAATCTAATTAACCTAAATACCAACTAGTAAAATAAACCTAATAAAATAAATTAGCTAACAATTGAATTAATTATATGAGAAATCAATTAACTTATCAAATAATTAGTCAATTAAAAGTTCACACACAAAGAGAAAAGTATAGAAAATTATTTCTTTTTGGTATTTTTATGTCAAGAAATTCAATTAAAAATGCACAAAAATATAGGAAAAATAACGATTGAAGGAAAATTGACACTAACAACTTTAGGAGCATTTAAATGGTGCGAAAATTAGGTATTCACAATATTTGCTAGCTAAAAAATGTATAAAATATGTATATAATATATGTATATACAAAAATATATATTTTTTCGGCTATTATTTTTGGAGCAGCTAAAATACATATTTCTCTAGAAAAACTTAAAAAAAAAAATTGCTACTAAACTATACTAATATATTATAAAAAAAAAAGTATTTAGGGTCCAACCCATTTGTTTGAAGAATTAAATATATTGATTTTAAAAATACCAGCCTCCTTATGCTATAAATAAATTCATTTCTTAAAATCAAGCAAGTAGAAGAAAAATAATTTGCGGAATAAAAAGAAAGTGCGAACAGTGTTATAATGAGATGTATCTCAAAGTAATGTTCTATCTTCTAAGAGCTTGTTTGGCTAAATAATGTACTTTTTCGAAAATTTGGGTAAAATGAAAAAGTGTTTTTGAGCAGTAATAGAAATAATTTTTTCCTTTGGGGAGAAGCTACAAATTCTAAAGCAAAAGCAAATAATTAATTTATTCAAAATAAAAATATCCATGCATTAAATTTATGTATTTCAAATTATCTATCATTTATTTAATATTTTCATTTTCTTTTTCTCTTTCTACCATACACTTCTTCCCTTTTATATTCTATCATATTGTTATTCTCTTTCTCCTTTTTCTCTTTGGAATGTTCTCTCTAATATAAATAGATCACTTCTTTTATATGATGATTTATAGAGTAGAGTGTTAATTTTTGATGTGATGTATTTTAATATTTTAAATTATCATGTAAACAATAAGTAATACTAGATATCCCAATATTATCGTTTTGGAATAACTATATTTATTAATTAAAATCATTAAATTATATTTTATTATAATAAATACTTTAAATTCATTTATCTCTTTTAAATAAAACTAATTACAAGCTAAGCTTTACAGTTTTTTTCATAATTTGATACTTAAAAGCGCTTTTTGGAATGATATGCCAAACATAATTTGCTCGCAAAAGATACTATTTAATGAATTGGCCAAACACAAAATGTTATTTTTCAAAAGTAACTTGGCCAAGCGGGCTCTAAGTCATGTTCGCAGTCTCTTGAGTACTTTACTCTAAGACTATCAAAGCATAAAAGTGATATTATTTCTCCTCTCTGACTCTAGCCATGAATTTTTTCCTTACCGAGAAGGATTTTTCATACTAAAATGTTGGTATTTATATTTTCTTGTTTGTTATCGAAAGAATTATAAAAAAATACATGTGACTTCACATCATAATTAAAAATGGTCCATATTTTTAAGTTTTATCCGATCTACCTCATATTATACATATTTAGAAAGCATTAGTAAAAGCATCAGCCGACAACCCCTATTTCAAATTTTTTTTTCTTACAACCACTGTTTCTAAAAGGTATGAAGTTAAATGTAGTTGGTCAAGTTACCCATTTCGTTTGATGTTACGACAAGAAAAACTTACTGCAAAAACTAAGAATATTTTTGTTCTAGAGCCTCGGAACTTTTGAGACTCTTCACGATTTAGTTTTTAAATTTCTATTTTTTAATCTTTGAGTTAAATTTTAGATTTGGGTTTTTAGAGTTTGTTAGTTGTTTGGATTGGGTGTTACTCCAATTGCTTGAAAATGTCAAGAGGAGTTCAAAACTTATATATGAAGCGATTTAAGGTAAATTTGAGCTAGATTTGGGTTAAATTTCAGAAGAGGCTCAAGGAAGGAGACGGAGTCAGCTTTTGTATAATAGTGTATATGAGTGTATAAACACCTCTTATACACTATTATATTTATACACCTTTATACAAGTATCTGTAGACGAACTTCTTTCACAATTTTCAGTTGCAATTCTCGTTCAAAACAATCCAAATCTCCATTAAATGACTTCAAATTCTATATACAATCTCCTTATACTATTTCTAATAAGTCTAACTAACACCCAACTCTAAATTTCTCACAAGACCAAATTCGAAATTTGAACCATTTATTTAAACTTGTTCAACAATGAGTTTAAATTTTGTACATATTAAATGACTTCAAATATTGTATACAACCTCCTTATACTAGTTCAAAGAAGTCTAAACAATGTCCACTCTAAATTTCTGATAAATCATATTTAAAATTTAAAACCCACTTATTTAAGCTTGTTCAACAATGGTGGATAATCTTAAAAATCTAATTTTTACCACCCAAACAGATTTACTTTGTTAAACTAATATTTAAGTCACAACTACTAATTCGAAGATTAGATTAAAAGCTTGAGTATTTAAAAAAAAAATTAAATAATAATTTCGAGAACCTATTTGGAGTTGAATATTGAATCTTAGCTAATTATTTTTGGGCTACAACTCTCCAAAGTTAAATATGGGCCACTTCGTTGCAATGTATGTGTGTGAGTTATATTTATGTGTAATATAAATATCCCCCTTTGTTATCGTTAGTTACAATGATTTAATTTTATTCTTTATTATTATTATTATTATTATTTATTATTATTATTATTATTATTATTATTATTATTATAATTTAACGTGAATATTATATTTGTAGTCCGATTTTTTACGGACCTCGTACATAACGGGAGCATAATACATCAGGCTGTCTTTTTTATTTATTTATTATATTTGTATACTAATTTTTCCATAGTAAAAGCAATGATAAAGTTAATATTATTGGTACATCTATAAAGCAGAAAATAATGAATGAGAAGATAGGCATTATATGGAGTCGTTGTATGGGAGTCGTTGTGTTTGGCAGTAGGTCTCTTTCCAAGTTCTGCTGACGATGCAAACTGCTGTATTTGCTGATGATATCCCCCACAATGCAAAATGGTCATGATTCATGTTCTTTGTGTACTTTTCGTTTTGAATTTAGCTTCACGTTGATAAGTAAAGAATTTTTATAATTTAACGGACTGTGGTCATATGTTACTCCTATATTTAGGTTAATATGTCATACTTGCTATGAATATCGCGTAAAAATTATAGAGTATACTGTAGCAGGCGATGGTGGCAGGCCATGTGTCACGACCTAAATTTTAACCTATTGTGATGGTGCTTATCGATGGTACTAGGCAAGCCGATTTTTAAAAATACTTCAAATGTTTCGCAAAAGATAAACCAAAAGTTTTTATATGACAATGTTTTTATAAAAACACGAGTTAACCGCAAAATACAACGCGGAAAAGTAGCTCAAATATCGGGGTGTCTCCAAGTCATAAGCATCTAAACAACCAGTCTAAGAAACAGTGTCTACAAGAGCCTGTGTCAAAATGCCAATACAGAAAAGAAAGATAACAAGGAAGGAGAGACAAGGACTGCGAATGCCGACATCTGCCTCGTGAATCTCCGATACTCAACCACGCACGAGATCAACGTCCTCAGTGACCAAAAATACCTGGATCTGCACATGAAGTGCAGGGTATAGCGTGAGTACAACCAACTCAGTAAGTAACAATAATAAATAAGGAACTGAGAAGTAGCGACGAAATATACAATTACAGTTCATTTCAGTAATTTCAGCAATGAAAGTAGACATGATTCAATTCCGACAATTTAAGTCAAGTCAGTTGCACATTTACTAAGTTCAGGTAAAACCAGATACATATTTTCCAGAAGTTCAGAACAATGACATAATTCAGCTAAATGCAGCAACAAAGGAAACAAATGCAACCTCTGTGATGACCCAAAAGGTCATCCCGTATAATTTTAGCTAAATCTGTGATCCGGGGCCATGAAAGCCTCCTTATATCTCACCTCGATTTACGTGCGCAGCCCGGGCGTGTAGCCGGGAAGCCGTTATGTGAAAAATTGAAAAAAATGATATTTTTGTGTTGAAATTGGAATAAAGTTGACTTTAATCAACATTTTTGGTAAACGGACCCGGACCCGTAATTTGACGGTCCCGGAAGGTCCGTAGGAAAATATGGGACTTGGGCGTATGCCCGAAATCGAATTCCGAGGTGCCAAGTCCGAGAAATGAATTTTTGAAGAAAATTGTTTTCTGAAAAATATAAAGGTTTTTGAAAATGAAATTTGATGTGAAACCTATGTTATCGAGCCCGTATTATGGTTCCGGAGCTCGGAACAGGTTCAATATGTCTTATATGTGTTATCTGTGAAATTTGGTGAGAAACGGCCTTGGTTTGACGTGATTCGGATCGAAAATGGAAAAATTAGAAGTTCTTGAAGTTTAAAGGAATTTCATTGATTTTGAGACTTAATCCGACGTTTATAATGTTATTTAGGTGTTCTGATTACTTGAATAAGTCCGTAAGATGTTCATGAGGTCGTGTGTGTATTTGGTTTTGAGCCTCGAGGGCTCGGATGAATTTCGGGTAGGCGTCGGAGTGCATAAAGTCTTAGAAAATATGGTATAATTGCTGCCATCTGGTGTTCAGGGATTTACCCTATGCGAACGCACTCAAAGGGGTGCGAACGCACAGGGTTATAGAGGTCAGAGGGGTCAGGGTCAAATTTGTTCTGTGCGAACTCACGAGATCCCATGCGAACGCACGAGATCCCATGCGAACGCACAGGGTAATCTTGGTAGGGGGTTGGGTAGTGCTGTGCGAACGCACCCAACCAGGTGCGAACGCATAGGGTTAGTAGGAGATGGGGGCTGGGCAGCAAAACACACTGTGCGAACGCACAAGTGAGTATGCGATCGCGGGGGGTAGTCTAGGTTGACCTGTGCGAACGCAGTCCTCCTGCTGCGATCGCACTGCTTTAAATTGCCCAGCTATTTTTAAAGACCAAAAACAGAACTCATTACGGGATAAACCCATTTTTTTCACAACTTATTCTTCTCCACACCTCCTTGGGCGATCTTTGAAGGGAAACTTCACCATAGCTTCATAGGTAAGTGATCTTAACTTCATTTTCTTCCATTTTCATCAACATTTATTAGATTCTAGGCCTAAAATCATGGAATTAAAGGTAGAAAATTTGGTTTTTGGGTAGAGTTAGGGCTTTTTGGATTTTTGGGAATTTGACCTTATTTTGGGGTCGCATTTCAAAATAAATTGTATATTCCGGCTCGTGGGGGAATGTGTGATCGGGTTTTTGTCCGAACCTCGTGTTTCGACCAAGCAGGCCCGGGGTCGAATTTTGAAATTTTTGGAAGAATGTTGGGAACTCTATATTTAAGCATTGGAATTGAATTATTTAGCATTTATTGATATTATTGAGTTGATTATTTATAGATACAATTGTTTTGGATTCGGGATCAAAAGGAAAAGCGGTGCTAGAGGCTTGATTTGTATTCTTGGAGCCGAGGTAAGTGTTTGGCCTAATCTTAGCTTGAGGGAATAAGTGTTGAGTCATATGTGCTACGTGTTATTATCATGTTCAGTGTATAGGTGAGGTGACGGGTACCTATACCTTGTTGTCAAGCATGCCCGTGAGTCACAACATATAGTATATGTGTTTTTCTTCGATATCCACTGTGTTATGAAGTAGATTTCATTTTGGAGATTTTTCAATTGTTGGAAATACTTGATTGTGAACACTGTTGATTAGTTGTTTGGTTGAGGATTATTTGGTTATGTTGTACGTTATTGCGATTGGTTATAGCTATGTCCCTTGCCGGGACAGTGATATTTTTGTTATTGTTCCCTTGCCGGGATGTTGTAAAACTATGGTCTGTATTGTGAATCTTCCTTGCCAAATTGTGTTCTGGTTATTGTTTGGGTGAGGAAGAATGTAAAGCACGAAGGGTGATGCCGTGCCATGATTTTATATTTAAAAGCACGAAGGTTAATGCCGTGCCGATGTTGTGATTTTAAAAGCACGAAGGGTGATGGCGTGCCATGATATGAGAGATAATGCACGAAGGATAATGTCGTGCCATGACATTGTGAGGTAAAAACACGAAGGGTGATGCCGTGCAATTGTTCTGGTGAGAATGAGAGTAAAGCACGAAGGGTGATGCCGTGCACTTGTTTTGGTGAGAACGAGAGTAAAGCACGAAGGGTGATGCCGTGCACTTATTTGTTCCCTGTTGTTATTTTGATACTAGTCGGTTGTCATGTTCTGTTACTCAATAAGTGTTCTCCCCTTTTGTACCCTAGCATGTTCTCCCCGTATTTGTACTTAACTGTTTACTTCCTGTCGTTATTTCTATTATATATTATTGAATTGCACAGGTGTTTGTTATTTGTCGTGTCCTAGTTTCGTCATTACTTCACCGAGGTAAGGCTCGGCACTTACTCAGTACATGGGGTCGGTTGTACTGATGCTACACCTGCACTTCTTTATGTTGTGCAGATTACGGTACCGGACCCGGTGGACAGTGATCGAGGGAGTATCCTTCAGTCCACGACGACACTGAGGTAGTCCTGCAGGCGTCCGCAGGCCTTAGCGTCACCTCTTATACATTTTCTCATTTTCTGTCGTATCCTGTATTTCCAAGATAGTTGTATTCACTTATTTCAGACCATTGTATTTAGAAAAATCTTAGACTGTTCGTGAGATTGTGATATTGGTTTTTGGGGTGTAGTTGAGAAAGTCTTTTGAGATTCATTATTAAAGTTATTGAATTTAGTAGTCTTCCGCATTCTTTAATCACACTTGTTCTAGTTATTATTGTTATTTCAATTGTAAACAGGTAAACTTAACCAAAACGTTGGCTTGTCTAGCGGGTTCAACGTTAGACGCCAACACGGCCTGAAGGTGGAATTTCGGGTTGTGACAAGTTGGTATTAGAGAACTAGGTTTCCTAGGTCTCACAATTCACGGACAAACAAATAGGGTCTGAGGGATCGGTACGGAGACGTCTGTACTTATCCCCCAAAGGCTGCAAAGTTAGGAATAACTTCACATTTCTTCATCTCTCTCGTGCGGTTTGAATTCTAAATGCTAACTGATTTTCTATTCTATTCTCTCGAAGATGGCGAGAACGCGTGCTTCCTCATCTACCGCTCAGCAACCCGATCCTCCTGTTGCATCTCCTACGAGGGGCCGAGGCCGAGGACGAGGCCGAGGCCGTGCTAGAGGCCGAGGCCGTGCTAGAGGCCGAGGCAGAGCCAGGGCTCAGCCCAGAGCAGCAGCACTAGTAGAGGACCCTCAGGTAGACTTTGCTGGTGAGATTCCTGCTCAGGCAGTTCCAGTTGGACCAGCTCAGGTCCCAGAGGGGTTCATTGCCACCCCGGTTCTTCAGGACGCTCTGGCTCTTTAGTGGGCCTTATGGAGAGCGTGGATCAAGCCGATCTTCTCCCTACTGCACCAGCCGTCTCTCAGGCTGGGGGAGGGACCCAGACTCCTGCTACCTGCACACCAGAGCAGTTAGATCCTCAGTTCCAAACTCCAGCACCTCAGACAACTGGAGCAGCTCAGCCGGGTTTTATGGCACAGACTGTTGAGGGGGCAGCCATGTCTTCCGATGCTTTATGGAGGTTGGATTGGTTCACCAAGCTATTTTCTACTACATTTACTGGTGCACCATCAGAGGATCCCCAAGATTTCTTTGTCAGTTGCTATGAGGTTCTTCGGAACATGGGCATTGTGGAGTCCAATGGAGTTGATTTTGCTACATTCCGTCTTTCTGGTACCGCCAAGACATGGTGGAGCGATTTCTTTTTGACTAGACCAATTGGGTCTTCGCCCTTGACCTGGGCTCAATTCTCCGAGTTATTCTTGGAGAAGTTTCTACCAGTTACTAAGAGAGAGGGTCTTCGGAGGCAGTTTGAGTGCCTCCAGCAGGGATCTATGACTGTTACACAATATGAGACCAGATTCATTACTTTGGCCCGACATGCTATTATGATACTACCCACTGATCGTGAGAGGGTGAGGAGGTTTATTGAGGTTCTAGCTCAACCTATTAGACTCCAGATGGCCAGAGAGACAGGTACTGATATTTCATTCCAGGAGGCGACCAATGTGGCCAAGCGTATTAAGATGGTCTTATTGCAGGGCAGTGGTCAGGGGTCTGACAAGAGACCTCACCATTCCGGTCGATTCAGTGGCGCCTCATCTGGAGGCAGAGATTACTTTGGAATAGGTCATCCTCCTAGGCCATTCCAGTCAGCGCTTCAGGTATCCTGCAGTGCACCATAAGCTCCTATCAGTGCATCGCCGCTTCAGAGCTTCCAGAGTGGTTGTTCTGGTCGACAGAGACAGTTTCAGGGCCAGCAGTCTCAGCAGTAGAGGGCTTGTTACTCTTGTGGTGATCCTAGGCACATTGCTAGGTATTGGCCCCGAGCTTCTGGTAGTTCTCAGCATCCGGGTTCCCGTGCTATGATTTTCGCTCTAGGTGCACCCCCACCCCATCATCCAGCTAGGGGTGGAGGTCGAGGTTCCATAGGTGGAGGTCAGACTTATAGAGGTGGAGGACAGTCCACGAGAGGTAGAGGTCAGCCCGCAGTAGGTCGACCCAGAGATGTTTAGGTTGGAGGGGCTCCACCCCGGTGCTATGCTATTCCTGCCAGGCTTGAGGCTGAGGCCTCCGATGCAGTTATTACAGGTATGGTTTCCGTTTGCAGCAGAGATGCTTCAGCTTTATTTGATCCAGGTTCTACATTCTCCTATGTGTCTTCATATTTTGCCTCTTATCTGAGCATGCCCCGTGATTCCCTGAGTACTTCTGTGTATGTGTCTACCCCGGTGGGTGATTCTATTGCGGTAGATCGAGTCTACCGTTCATTCTTAGTGGTTATTGGTGGTATGGAGACTCAGGTAGATCTTTTGCTTCTTGATATGGTTGACTTCGATGTTATTTGGAGATGGATTGGTTATCTCCCTACCATGCTATTCTGGACTGTCAAGCCAAGATAGTGACCTTGGCCTTGCTAGGAGTACGTCGTTTGGAGTGGAGAGGGACTCCTAGTCATTCTTCCGGTAGAGTTATTTCATATATTAAGGCTTGGCGTATGGTCGAGAAGGGTTGCTTGGCCTATTTCGCCTATGTTCGCTATTCTAGTGCTGAGGTTCCTTCTATGGAGTCTATGCCCGTGGTTCGTGAGTTTCCAGAGGTATTCCCTGCTGACCTGCCAGGTATGCCACCTGACAGGGATATTGACTTTTGCATTGTGTTGGCTCCGGGCACTCAACTCATTTATACCCTGCCGTATCGTATGGCCCCGCTAGAGTTGAAGGAGTTGCAGGATTTGTTGGATAAAGGCTTTATTAGGCCTAGTGTTTCCCCGTGGAGTGCCCCAGTGTTGTTTGTCAAGAGGAAGGATGGATCGATGAGGATGTGTATTGACTACCGACAGTTGAACAAGGTTACTATTAAGAATAAGTATCCTTTGCCGAGGATTGATGATTTATTAGACCAGCTTCAGGGTGCTTCAGTGTTTTCCAAGATTTACTTGAGATCTGGTTACCATCAGCTAAGGATTAGGGCGTCTGATGTCCCTAAGACAGCCTTTCGTACTCGGTATGGTCATTATGAGTTCTTGGTGATGTTATTTGGGTTGACAAATTCCCCCGATGCTTTTATGGAGTTGATGAACCGGGTTTTCAGGCCCTATTTGGACTCATTTATGATTGTTTTCATTGATGATATTTTGATTTATTCCCGTAGCCGTGAGGAGCATGAGCAACACCTTCGAGTCGTCCTCCAGACTCTGAAAGATAGTTAGTTATATGCCAAATTTTCCAAGTGTGAGTTCTTGTTGGGTTCAGTTGCATTTCTAGGTCATGTGGTATCATCAGAGGGTATTCAAGTGGATCCCAAGAAGATTTCAGCAGTCAGAGATTGGCCTAGGCCCACTTCAGCTACAGAGGTTCGGAGTTTCTTGGGCTTAGCAGGTTACTATCGCCGGTTTGTGGAGGGCTTTTCTTCCATTGCAGCCCCGATGACCAGATTGACTCAGAAGGGTGCCCAGTTCAGGTGGTTGGATGAGTGTGAGGCGAGCTTCCAGAAGCTCAAGACAGCCTTGACCACGACACCGGTGTTAGTTTTGCCTACAGGTTCAGGGCTATATACCGTGTATTGTGATGCTTCACGGGTGGGACTTGGTGCATTGTTGATGCAGGATGGTAAGGTTATAGCCTATGCTTCTCGCCAGTTGAAGGTTCATGAAAAGATCTATCCAGTTCATGATTTAGAGTTAGCAGCTATTGTTCATGCGTTGAAGATTTGGAGGCATTATCTGTATGGGTGCCATGTGAGGTGTTCACGGATCATAAGAGTTTGCAATATTTGTTCAAGCAGAAAGAGTTGAATATGAGGCAGAGAAGATGGTTAGAGCCGTTGAAGGATTATGACATTACTATCTTATATCATCCGGGGAAGGCCAATGTGGTGGCCGATGCTTTGAGCCGGAAGTCAGCCAGTATGGGTAGTCTTGCTTATTTATCAGTCGGAGAGCGTCCGCTTGCTTTAGATGTTCGGGCTTTAGCCAACTGGTTCATGAGATTGGAGGTTTCTGAGACGGGCAGTGTTTTGGCCCATACCGTGGCCCGTTCTTCATTGTATGATCGTATTCGGGCCAGGCAGTATGATGATCTTCATTTGTGTGGTCTTAGAGACACGGTCCGGCACGGAGGTGCCAAGCAGGTCACAGTTGATGACGAGGGAGTTTTGAGGATGCATGGTCGTATTTGTGTACCCGATGTTGATGGCATTCGTGAGTTGATATTGCAAGAGGCCCATAGTTCCCGGTATTCCATTCATCCGGGCGCCGCAAAGATGTATCAGGATTTGCGGCAACATTATTGGTGGCGGAGGATGAAGAAGGATATTGTAGCATATGTAGCTAGGTGTTTGAACTGTCAGCAAGTGAAATACGAGCACCAGAGACCCGGTGGTTTGATGCAGCAGATTGAGCTTCCCGAGTGGAAGTAGGAGCGTATCACCATGGATTTCGTAGTTGGACTCCCACGGACTGAGAGGATGTTTTATGAAGTGTGGGTCATTGTGGATAGGCTGACCAAGTCGGCACACTTCATTCCAGTATCAGTTTCGTATTCTTCAGAGAAGTTGGCAAAAATCTACATCAGTGAGATTTTTCACCTGCATGGTGTGCCTGTGTCCATTATTTATGATCGAGGTACTCAATTTACCTCCCATTTCTGGAGAGTATTTCAGCGTGAGCTGGGCACACGGGTTGAATTGAGCACATCATTTCATCCTCAGACGGACGGACAGTCCGAACGTACCATTCAAATTTTGGAGGATATGTTGCGAGCATATGTCATTGATTTTGGAGGTTCATGGGACCAGTTCTTGTCTTTAGCTGAGTTTGCCTACAACAACAACTATCAGTCGAGCATTCAAATGGCTCCGTATGAGGCGTTGTATGATAGGCGGTGTCGGTCACCAGTTGGGTGGTTTGAGCCAGGAGAGGCTAGATTGTTGGTTTCAGATTTAGTCCAGGATGCCTTGGTTAAAGTGAAGATTATTCAGGATAGACTTCGTACAGCTCAGTCTAGGCAGAAGAGTTATGCGGACCGCAGAGTTTGTGATTTGGCATTTATGATTGGAGACCGGGTATTTCTTCGGGTGTCACCCAAGAAGGGCGTGATGAGGTTCGGAAAGAAGGGCAAGTTGAGCCCTAGGTTCATTGGTCCATTTGAGATCCTGGACAAGGTGGGAGAGGTGTCCTACAAACTTGCTTTTCCACCTAGTCTATCATCCGTACACCCGGTGTTTCATGTATCTATTCTTCGGAGGTATATTGCCGATCCCTCTCATGTACTTGATTTCGGTGGTGTCCAGTTGGACAAGGATTTGACTTATGAGGAGGAGCCGGTAGCCATATTAGCTCCGCAGGTTCGTCAGTTGAGATCGAAGAGTTATTCTTCGGTTTGTGTTCAGTGGAGAGGTCAGCCTATTGAGGCAGCTACCTGGGAGTCCGAGTTCGATATGCGAAGCCGATATCCCCATCTTTTCCCCGATTCAGGTGCCTTTCTATGTCCGTTCGAGAACGAACGGTTGTTTTAAATGTGGAGATTGTGATGACCCAAAAGGTCATCCCGTGTAATTTTAGCTAAATCTGTGATCCGAGGCCATGAAAGCCTCCTTATATCTCACCTTGATTTGTGTGCGCAGCCCGGGCGTGTAGCCGGGAAGCCGTTTTTGAAAAATTGAAAAACAAATATGATATTTTTGTGTTGGAATTGGAATAAAGTTGACTTCAATCAACATTTTCAGTAAACGGACCCAGACCCGTGATTTGACGGTCCCGGAGAGTCCTTAGGAAAATATGGGACTTGAGCGTATCCCCGGAATCGAATTCCGAGGTTCCAAGTCCGAGAAATGAATTTTTGAAGAAAATTATTTTCTGAAAAATATAAAGGTTTTTGAAAATAAAATTTGATGTGAACTTGTGTTTATCAAGCCCGTATTATGGTTCCGGAGCCCGGAACAGGTTCAATATGTCTTATATGTGTTATCTGTGAAATTTGGTGAGAAACGACCTTGGTTTGACGTGATTCGGATCGAAAATGGAAAAATTAGAAGTTCTTGAAGTTTAAAGAAATTTCATTGGTTTTGAGGCTTAATAAGATGTTTATGATGTTAGTTAGGTGTTTTGATTACTTTAATAAGTCCGTAGGATGTTTATGAGGTCGTGTGTGTATTTGGTTTTGAGAACCGAGGGCTCGGGTGAGTTTCGGGTAGGCATTGAAGTGCATAAAGCCTTACAAAATCTGGTATAATTGCTGTCATCTGGTGTCCAGGGATTTACCCTATGCGAACGCACTCAAAGGGGTGCGAACGCATAGGGTTATAGAGGTCAGGGGGGTCAGGGTCAAATTTATTATGTGCGAACGCACGAGATCCCATGCGAATGCACATGGTAATCTTTGTAGGGGGTTGGGTAGTGTTGTGCGAACGCACTCAACCAGATGCGAACGCATAGGGTTAGCAGGAGCTGGGGGCTGGGCAGCAAAACACACTGTGCGAACGCACAAGTGTGCTGCGATCGCGGGGGGTAGTCTAGGTTGACCTGTGCGAACGCAGTCCTCCTGCTGCGATCGCACTGCTTTAAATTGCCCAGCTATTTTTAAAGACCAAAAACAAAACCCATTACGGGATAAATCCATTTTTTTCACAACTTCTTCATCTCCACACCTCCTTGGGCGATTTTTGAAGGGAAACTTCACCATAGCTTCATAGTTAAGTGATCTTAAATTCATTTTATTCCATTTTCATCAACATTTATTAGATTCTAGGCCTAAAATCATGGAATTAAAGGTAGAAAATGGGGATTTTGGGTAGAGTTAGGGCTTTTTGGATTTTTGGGAATTTGACCTCATTTTGGGGTTGGATTTCAAAACAAATTGTATATTCGGGCTCGTGGGGAAATGGGTGATCAAGTTTTTGTCCGAACCTCGTGTTTCGACCAAGCGGGCACGGGGTCGAATTTTGGAATTTTTGGAAGAATGTTGGGAAATCTATATTTAAGCATTGAAATTGAATTTTTTAGCATTTATTGATATTATTGAGTCAATTATTTATAGATACGCTTGTTTTGGAGTCGGGATCAAAAGGAAAAGCGGTGCTAGAGGCTTGATTTGTATTCTTGGAGCCGAGGTAAGTGTTTGGCCTAATCTTAGCTTGAGGGAATAGGTGTTGAGTCATATGTGCTACATGTTATTATCATGTTCAATGTATATGTGTGGTGACGGGTACCTATACCTTGTTGTCAAGCATGCCCATGAGTCACAACATATAGTATATGTGTTTTTCTTCGATATCCACTGTATTATGAAGTAGATTTCATTTTGGAGATTTTTAAATTGTTGGAAATACTTGGTTGTGAACACTGTTGATTAGTTGTTTGGTTGAGGATTATTTGGTTATGTTGTACGTTATTGCGATTGGTTATAGCTGTGTCCCTTGCCGGGACAGTGATATTTCTGTTATTGTTCCCCTGCCGGGATGTTGTAAAACTATTGTCTGTATTGTGGTTCTTCCTTGCCAAATTGTGTTCTGGTTATTGTTTGGGTGAGGAAGAGTGTAAAGCACGAAGGGTGATGCCGTGCCATGATATGAGAGATAATGCACGAAGGATAATGCCGTGCCATGACATTGTGAGGTAAAAGCTCGAAGGGTGATGCAGTGCACTTGTTTTGGTGAGAATGAGAGTAAAGCACGAAGGGTGATGTCGTGCACTTATTTGTTCCCTGTTGTTATTTTGATACTAGTCGGTTGTCATGTTCTGTTACTCAATAAGTGTTCTCCCCTTTTGTACCCTAGCATGTTCTCCCCGTATTTGCACTTAACTGTTTACTTCCTGCTGTTATTTCTATTATATATTATTGAATTGCACATGTGTTTATTATTTGTCGTGTCCTAGCCTCGTCACTATTTCGCCGAGGTTAGGTTCGGTACTTACTCAGTACATGGGGTCGGTTGTACTGATGCTACACCTGCACTTCTTTATGTTGTGCAGATTACGGTACCGGACCCGGTGGACAGTGATCGAGGGAGTATCCTTCAGTCCACGGTGAAACTGAGGTAGTCCTGCAGGCGTCCGCAGGCCTTGGCGTCATCTCTTATCCTTTTTCTCATTTTCTGTCTTATCCTGTAATTCCAAGACAGTTGTATTCACTTATTTCAGACCATTGTATTTAGAAAAATCTTAGACTGTTCGTGAGATTGTGATACCGGTTTCTGGGGTGTAATTGAGAAAGTTTTTTTGAGATTCATCGTTAAAGTTCTTGAATTTAGTAGTCTTCCGCATTCTTTAATCACACTTATTCTAGTTATTATTGTTATTTCAATTGTAAACAGGTAAACTTAACCAAAACGTTGGCTTGTCTAGCGGGTTCAACGTTAGACGCTGTCACGACCTGAAGGTGGGATTTCAGGTCGTGACAACCTCTTAGGGTAACATTCACTCAAGCTCTCGATAGCTCATACACTCAGCTCTCATCCCTTAATACTCACACTTAATAGGTACCTGCGGTCACTGGGAGACTCCGGAGGGACTCCTTCAGCTCAAGCGCTATATCGCTGCGGCGTGTAGCCCGATCCAACATATAAGTATCCATAAGGCTCGTTGCGGCATGCAACCTGATCCACAAAAAAATAATTAGCCATAAGGCTCGTTGCAGCGTGCAACCCGATACATATACACTCACATAGCTCACAACTCGACACTCAGCCCCTATCTCAGTCACTAACCTCTCCAGCCTGTCGGTCTCTCAGGAATCATACAAATCAGCCCAAAAGAGATAGAAACAGGTATCAACAAGAAAACAAGAGGAGACGGAGATACGACACGCAAGTAAAACTGTGACTGGGTACAAGACAACAATTAGCAACTATTCCAACAAGTACACGATCGTTGTGGGTCCCAACAGTGATATGATATGGCCTAAGCATGGTTTTTAACATGAATGACAGTCAAATTTCTAGAAGACAGAGGGAACATGTAATTAACAATAAGCTATTCGACTTCACATTCTCTTGGGATGGACCAATTCACAATCCCCCATGGTGCACGCTCACACGCCCGTCACCTAGTATGTGCATCACCTCCAAAATAATCACATCATACTAAAATCCGAGGTTTTATACCCTCAGGACCAGATTTAAGACTGTAACTTACCTCGAACCGCGCAAAATCCTACTCCTGAATGCTTTTTCCCCTCGAATTCGCCTCCAAACGCCTCGAATCTAGCCACAAGAAGTACAATATAATTAATATAGGCTAAAGGAATCAATTCCATAAGAAAACATGAAATTATAAGCCAAAATCCAAAATTGGCTCAACCCGGCCCCCGAGCCCATGTCTCGAATCTGAAAAAAGTCACAAAACTCGAAATCTCATTCACTCACGAGTCTAACCATATCAAATTTATCAAAATCCGACACCATTTGATCATTCAAATCCCCAAAGTTTACTCTCCAATTTTCCTAGCCCTAAACCCCCAAATTTCACCTCAAAACTCACCAACTAGGTGTAAAATCAGTGGGGAAATATCATTATCGAAGATAAATGGACACAAGGAGTTTACCTCAGTAATCACTTCAAAATCCTTCTCAAAATCCTCCAAAATTCGAGTTCAAAATAGTGAAAATGGTGAAAAATCTCGAAGTCCTGTATTTATATGTTCTGCCCAGGCTTTCCGTATCCACAGACCCACTTTCGCATATGCGACGCCGCACCTGTGGAACATCCATCGCAGGTGCGGATTCCACTTAAAATCACGACTCCCGCTTCTGCGATCAGGTGGTCGCACCTGCGTGTGCGCACCTGCAGACCCTTGCCCGCTTCTGCAATTCCTTACGCTTATGCTCTGCATCTTCCGTATGTGCGGATGCGCAGATACGGCTCCCCTTCTCGAACCTGTGCTCACATACCAAGTTGACCAAACTGCACCTACGCCTCCCCTTCCGCATGTGCGAGTCTGCACGTGCGGTCTCCCCACCGTAGGTGCGAAACACCAGAACACCAGAAAACTCAGCAATTGTCCAAGTCCCAATTTCAATCCATTAAGCACCCGAAACACACTCGAGGCCCCGAGACCTCAACCAAACTTACCAACAAGTCTTATAACCCAATACAAACTTAATCGAACCTTCAAGTCACCCCAAAAAACAACAAAAATACGGATTACACCCGAATTCAAGTCTAATGAACTTCTAAACTTCCAAATTCTGCAAAGGACGTCGAAACCTATCAAACCAGGTCCGATTGACTTCAAATTTTGTACACAAGTCATAAATAATACCAAGAACCTACTCCAATTCCCAGAAATTGATAGGAGAACAACTCCATAAAACAGCAAAAAGAAGTTGATGATGGACCCAAGTGAAATAATATTGTACATCATGTGAACACAGAAGCTAGGTAGCAAAACTAGAATCCAGCAACATATACATATGTCTAACTTAATTTAAATGAAAATACAAAAACCAAGCAAGGAATTAAAGATGCAAGTGTTAATTAAATGGAGTAGCAGGTGCATCCGCTCTTGTGGTCTATACTTAAAAAATTGGCCAAGGCAGAAAGTAATTACATTAGCTAGCTGAAAAATATATAAAATATGTATATAATATATGTATACACAAAAATATATATTTTTTCGGCTATTATTTTAGAGCAGCTAAAATACATATTTTTCTAGAAAAACTTAAAAAATAATTTCTACTAAACTATACTAATATATTATTATAAAAAGTATTTAGGGCCATTTGTTTGAAGAATTAAATATATTGATGTTAAAAATACCAGCCTCCTTATGCTATAAGTAAATTCATTTCTTAAAATCAAGCAAGTAGAAGAAAAATAATTTGCGGAATAAAAAGGAAGTGCGAACAGTGTTATAATGAGATGGATCTCAAAGTAATGTTCTATCTTCTAAGAGCTTGTTTGGCTAAATAATGTACTTTTTCGAAAATTTAATATGTTGGGTCAAAATGAAAAAGTGCTTTTGAGCAGCAATAGAACCGTTTTTTTCTTTTGGGAGAAGCTACAAATTTTAGCTTCTTCCAAGAAGCTGAAGCAAAAGCAAATAATTAATTTATTCAAAATAAAAATATCCTTGCATTAAATTTATATTTTTCAATTTTTTTAATTTAATTTAATATTTTCATTTTCTTTTTCTCTTTTTACCATACATTTCTTCTCTTTTGTATTCTATCATATTGTTATTCTCTTTCTCCTTTTTCTCTTTGGAATATTCTCTCTAATATAAATAGATCACTTCTTTTATATGATGATTTATAAGAGTAGATTGTTAATTTTTTATGTGATGTATTTTAATATTTTAAATTATCATGTAAACAATAAGTAATACTAGATACCCCAATATTATCGCTTTAGAATAACTATATTTATTAGTTAAAATCATTAAATTATATTTTAGTATAATAAATACTTTAAATTCATTTATCTCTTTTAAATAAAACTAATCGCAAGCTAAGCTTTACAGTCTTTTTTCATAATTTGATACTTAAAAAGCACTTTTTGGAATGATAGGCAAGACACAATTTGCTTGCAAAAAATGCTATTCAATGAACTGGCCAAACACAAATTAGTACTTTGCAAAAGTAGCTTGGCCAAACAGACTCTAAGTCATGTTAGCAGTCTATTGAGTACTTTACTCGAGACTATCAAAGCATAAAAGTGATATTATTTTCTTCTCTCCGACTCTAGCCATGATTTTTTCCCTTATCGAGAAGGATTTTTCATACTAAAATGTTGGTATTTATATTTTCTTGTTTGTTATCGAAAGAATTACAGGAAAATACACATGACTTCACATCATAACAAAAAATGACCAATATTTTTAAATTTTATCCGACCTAGACCATGTTGTACATAATTAGAAAGCACTATCAAAAGCATCAACTGACAACCCCTAGGATAAAACCTTTTTTTTACAACCACTATTTCTAAAAGCGATGGAATTAAATGCAGTTGGTCAAGTTACCCATTTCGTTTGATGTTACGACAAGAAAAACTTACTGCAAAAACTAAGAATATTTTTGTTCTAGAGCCTCGTGACTTTTGAGACTCTTCACGATTTAGTTTTTTAATTTCTATTTTTTTAATCTTTGAGTTAAATTTTACATCCGGGGTTTTACAGTTTGTTAGTTGTTTGGATTGAGTGTTACTCCAATTGATTGAAAATGTCAAGAGGAGTTCAAAACTTATATATGAAGCGATTTGAAGTAGATTTGAGTAAAATTTCAGAAGAGGCTCAAGGAAGAAGACGAAGTCAGTTTTTATATAATAAGTGTATAATATTGTATATGAGTGTATAAACACCTCTTATACACTATTATATTTACACACCTTTATACAAGTATCTGTAGACAAACTTCTTTCACGATTTTCAGTTGCAATTCTTGTTCAAAACAGTCCATATTTTCATTAAATGACTTCAAATTTTATATACAACCTCCTTATACTATTTCTAAAAAGTCTAACTAACATCCAACCCCAAGTTTCTCACAAGACCAGATTCGAAATTTAAACCTATTTATTTAAGTTTGTTCAACAATAGTGGATCGGCATAAATCTTCATTAGATGACTTAGAAATTTTGTATGCAACCTCCTTAAACTAGTTCAAACAAGTCTAAATTAAAAAATATCCACTCTAAATTTATCATAAAACCAGATTTGAAATTTAAATTCACTTATTTAAGCTTGTTCAACAATAATGAATTATCTTAAAAATCCAATTTTTACCACCCAAATGGATTTGTTTTGGTAAACTAATCTTTGAGTCACAATTTCTAATTTGAATATTAGATTAAAGCCTTGAGTATTAAAAAGAAAATTAAATCGTAATTTCGAGAACCGATTTGGAGTTGAAGGTTGAATCTTAGCCTATTATTTTTCGGCTACAACTTTATAAAGTTAAATATGGACCACTTAGTTGCAATTTATGTGTATGAGTTATATTTATGTGTAATTCCTCCTTTGTTATCGTTAGTTATAGTGATTTAATTTTTATTCTTTATTATTATAAGTTAACGTGAATATTATATATGTGGTCCGGTCCTTTCCCCGATCCCGTGCATAACTGTCACGACTCCAAAACTGCCTCGGCCGTGATGGCGTATATCGCGATACTAGGCCAGCCAAATCAATATTCAACACATAAGGAATCTTTCATTTATATCATTTCTAAACCGATACCACATAAAAATTTCATTTAAGCATTTTTAAAACAGACGATGATGTACCGAATAATAATTACAACCAAAAATCCCGGAGTCACTAGTCATGAGCATCTAAGGATAATACAGGTCTGGAAATAAACATAAACACTACAATAGCAAGAAGGAGAAGGGAAAGGTTGCGGACGCGTGCAACTATCTTGCAAATCTCCGTGAAATCTCTGGGACAATAATCAACTCTCCATCAGACCTAGCACCTGAATCTGCACACAAGGTTCATGAAGTAATGTGAGTACGTTTTCCTTCAAAACAGTAAGAAACAAGGACCGAGCAGTAAGAAACATATAAGTCCATGTCATGAAATCACAGTAAGTACATTTTGCCTTCAAAACAGTGTACAAATCAAATCATCAAGCTTAAAACCAGATTTTTCAGTAAAAATCATCGGAAGGTAAGTTTCCAACAATTTCCAAAAGTCTTTCAATGAAATTTAGAGTAAAAGTGACAAGTCATAAACGGTCCCTCGGGGAAAAACATGTATCATAAACTGCCCTTCAGACATAACATCACTCAGTACCAGCCCTTGGGGAAACCTCACAATCACTCGTAATCAACCATGTGGGCAACAACATGAATCAAGAACAGCCCCTCGGGCAACATCACATCACTCACTTAGGGTACTCGCGCTTACTAGGGGTGTACAGACTCCGGAGGGGCTCCTACAGCCCAAGCGCTATAACAAGCCATCTCGTGGCATAATCAATCAGGCCCTCGAAATCACATAATCATGAATCAGTAACAACATCAAGCCACCTCGTGGTATAAACCAATCAGGCCCTCGGCCTTACTCACTCAGAAATGTCCCCAACCACTCGGGCTATCAGTAAAACGGGGTGCTTGACCCAAAATATCATTTTATGCATCAAATATTGTAAATGAGACTGAGTTTCAAATTCAGTTTAAAATAGCATGACTGAGTGCAGATTTGAAATCAAAACAGTGAGGAAATAGCAGTAAAAGCCCCTAAGGGTCCAAACAACTTGGCACGAGGCCCCAATACAACATTCAACCAAAACATGGTAATACCTTCTAAAACACAAAATATCATATAATTTTCAGTCAAATATGCAACTTAATAGCTGCTACGGGACGGACCAAGTCACAATCCCCAACGGTGGACGCCACACGCTCGTCATCCAGCATGTGCGCCACTTCATAATAGTGATAATATGTGCAATCTGGGATTTCATACCCTCAGGACAAGATTTACAGTCATTACTTAACTCAAACCGGCCAAAATCCTAATCCGTGATGCTTTTGTCTCTAGACTCGGCCTCTGATCGCTACGAATCTAACTAAAATCAGATTTATATCATCAATATATGCTAAAGAAACAAAGCCCACTAGAAAATAATCAAATACATCAAAAATCCTGAAAGTGGTCAAACCCGACCTCCGATCCCACATCTTCAAATTCGATAAAAATCACAAAAATTGAATCCTTATTCACTCATGAGTCTACCCATATAAAATTCGTCAAAATCCGACATTAAATGGTCCTTCAAATCCCCAAAAGAATTCTCCAATTCTTCCTCCATTTTCTCCTAATTTTCACCCCAATTTCCCACATTAAATGATAGAAATCAAGACATAATCACAGAATTAAACCATATATGACTGAAGAACACTTACCCCAATCACTCCTCTGAAAATCCCCTTCAAAATCACCTTATCCCGAGCTCTCTATTGAATTTTGAAATTATGGCCTAAAACCCTCGTTTTTGAATAAAAACATTCTGCCCAGGTACTTTACTCATCGCGATCGCGGACACACCCACACGATCACGAAGCACAAAATAACACTGCCCAAAAATCAACCCTACCTGATCGCGGACAAGCCCACGCGATCGCGTTTCAATGCCACTCAACACCACACGTTCTCAACCCCCTACACGTGATCGCATAGAACAAATGCCTACTCTTCACTCTCTCCCTTATCTTCTACGCGAACGCGAACTTCACCACGCGTTCACAAAGCATTAAGGTCACTCACCCATGCGATCACGACTTCCCCCACGTGATCGCATAGAACAAATTTCCCCTCTTCCCAACTAAGCCTACACGATCGCGGACAAGCCCACGCGATCACATATAAGAAAACCAGAAGCCTTCACACCAGAGTATCTGCCACTTTCTAAGTTCAAGAAATTGTCCGATAACCATCCGAAACACACCCGAGGCCCTCGGGACCTCAACCAAACATGCCAACACATCCCATAACCTCATTCAAACTTATTCGAGCCTTTGAACCACTCAAAACAACATCAAAACACCAACTACCTCAGATTCAAGCCTAAGAACTTAGAAACTTCCAAATTCCGCAAATGATGTCGAAACCTACCAAATTACCTCCGAATGACCTGAAAGTTTTTACACATACCCCAAATGGCATTACGAACCTGTTCCAACTTTCAGAATTCCATTCCTACCCCAATATCTAATTTTTCACTGCCGAACGAAAATCATCAAAAATCCACTTTCGCCAACTCAGGCCTAATTCTTCTCCAGACCTCCAAACAACATTCTGAACACATTCCAAGTCCCAAATCACCTAACGAAGCTATCCGAGCCATCAAAACTACATTCCGAGATCGTTTACCTATAAGTCAACTTCCGGTTGACTTTTCCAACTATTAAGCCAACTTAAGAGACTAAGCGTCTCATTTCTCTCCACAACCACTCCGAACCCAAGACAACCGACCCAACACAACATAAATGAGCTAAACAACACAAAACGGAGTAGAAATTAGGAAAACAGGGCTAAACTCTCAAAACGACCGGCTGGGTCGTTACATTCTCCCTCTCTTAAACAAATGATCGTCCTCGAACGGGTCTAGAAACATACCTGGAGTCTCAAATAGGTGAGGATATATGCTCCGCATCTCCCGCTCGATCTCCCAGGTGGCCTCCTGCACCGACTGAAGCCCATCTACATTAGGCACACATATCCGGCCCTGCATCCTCATCACACCGTCGTCACTAATAACTACATCCCTGACATCACCTCGCCGGACCTTATCCTGAAGAACGAGAAACCGTAGGTCATCATACTGGTGCTCTCTGATGCAGTCATAAAGAGAAGACCTGGAGGCTACACAAGCCAATACCTGGTGGGGCTCTGATAAGTCCAACCTCACAAAATAGCCCGCTAAGGCCTGAAAGTCAAGTGCTAATGGTCTCTATGCTGCTGGAAGGTATGCTAGACTCCCCAAACTCTCTGCTCTGCGACTCAAGGCATCAGCCACTACATTGGCCTTCCCTAGATGGTATAGAATCGTGAGATCATAGTCCGTGAGAAGCTCCAACCATCTCCTCTGACGCAAATGCAGATCCTTCCGCTTAAACAAATGCTGCGGGCTATGGTGATCAGTAAAAACCTCACAATGCACCCCATACAAATAATGACGCCAAATCTTCAAGGCGTGAATAATGGATGCTAGCTCGAGATCATGCACTGAATAATTCTTCTCATGAGTCTTCAACTGGCGCGAGGTGTAGGCAATCACCCTAGCCTCCTGCATCAATACAGAACCAATTCCTATGCTCGAGGCATCACAATACACGGTATAAGAACCTGAAGCTGATGGCAATACTAACACTGGAGCTGAGATCAAAGCCTTTTTAAGCTTCTGGAATCTCTCCTCACACTCATCCGACCACCTGAATGGAGCACCCTTCTGAGTCAATTTGGTCAAGGGTGAAGAAATAGAAGAAAACCCCTCCACAAAGCGACGGTAATATCCCGCTAAACCTAGGAAACTCCTAATCTTTGTAGCTGGGGACGGTCTGGGCCAACTCTGCACCGCCTCTATCTTCTTCGGATCAGCCTGAATACCCTCGCTGGACACCACGTGTCGCAAGAAAGCTACTGAGCCAAGCCAAAACTCACACTTGGAGAACTTTTCATAAAGTTTATCCTCCCTCAATCTTTGCAATACGACTCTCAAATGCTGAGTGTGCTCCTCCTGGCTACGAGAATACACCAGGATGTCATCAATGAACACAATAACAAAGGAATCCATATATGGCTGAAATACGCTGTTCATCAGATGCATGAACACTGCTGGGGCATTGGTCATCCTAAAATACATCACCAAAAACTCATAGTGGCCATAACGAGTCCTGAAAGCAGTCTTAGGAATATCAGACTCCTGAATCTTCAGCTGATGATATCGGGATCTCAAATCAATCTTAGAGAACACCCTGGCTCTCTGAAGCTGGTCAAACAAATCATCAATGCGAGGCAAAGGATACTCATTCTTGAATGTAACCTTGTTCAACTGCCTGTAGTCAATACACATCCTCATGGAACCATCCTTCTTCTTTACAAGCAACACCGATGCACCCCAAGGCGACACACTAGGCCGAATGAACCCCTAATCTAGGAGTTCTTGAAGCTGCTCTTTCAATTCCGCCGGTGCCATACGATACGGTGGAATATAAATAGGCTGAGTTCCTGGCACCAACTCAATACCAAAATCAATGTCCCTGTCAGGCGGCATGCTCGGAAGGTCTACAGGAAACACGTCCGGAAAATCACGGACCACAGGAACAAAATCAATAGTGGGAGTCTCAACACTGACATCCCTCACAAAAGCCAAATATGATAAACACCCCTTCTCTACCATACACTGAGCCTTCAAGTATGAAATCACCCTACTAGGCACATAATCAATAGAACCTCTCCACTCGACTCTCGGAAATCCCGGCAACGCTAAGGTCAAGGTCTTAGCGTGACAATCAAGAACAACATGGCACGAAGATAGCCAATCCATGCCCAATATCACATCAAAGTCAACCATGCTAAGAAATACCATATCCACTCGGGTCTCTAGACCCCCAATAGATATCACACATGACCATTACACGCGGTCCACAATAATAATTTCATCCATCGGAGTCGACACATAAACCGATGTAACTAAGGACTCACGGGGAATATTCAGAAAATGGGCAAAATATGATAAATATAGGAATACGTGGAACCAGGATCAAATAAGGCCGAAGCATCTCAGTGAAAAACTGACTGCATTTGAGGCCATAACATCAGGTTCGACTGGAAGTGCATAAAAATGGGGCTGACCTCCACCTGATTGACCTCCCCCTCAAGGGTGGCCTCTAGCTGCCTGACCCCCACCCCTAGCTGGGTGGGTGGGTGGTGAAGTGACTGGAGCTGAAGTCGAGGGATGATCCTTCTGCTGAGACGAACCAGCAGGACGACGAGGGCACTGCCTCCACATATGTCCCAACTCTCCACACTCATAACAACCCCTAGTGCTGGAGATGGGGACTGAAGGGAACCCCTAGCACCAGGATAACCACTAGAAGAACCAGGCATAGAAGAACCCTGTACCGATGGTGCACGAGATGAACTCTGAGATGGGAGAGCACTGAATGATGGGTGCCCCTGCTGAGAACTGTGAGGACCACGACCAGCTGATCCACCATGATAACTTGAGAGACCTGGCTGAGCCTGCCTGAATGGACGACCTCTGCCATGCTGAATCTTTCCTCCTGAAGGAACACCACCAAAACTAACAGATCCTCGAGGCCTATTGGCCTCCCTCTCATCTCGCTCCTGGTGATGAACTGACTCAATCTCTTGGGCAATATCCACAACCTGCTCAAAATTAGCACCCGACACCCTCTCTCTAGTCATAAGAATCCGAAGTTGATATGTGAGGCCATCCATGAACCTCTTGATCCTATGTTCTTTGTAGGGACCAACCAAATAGCATGACGGGAAAGCTCTAAAAACCTCATCTCTTACTGCGACACCGTCATTTCACCCTGATGCAGCTGCTCAAACTTCCTGCGTAGCTCTTCTCTGCGGAACTGTGGAACATACTTCTCTAAGAAGAGAGTGGAAAACTGCTGCCAAGTAAGGGGCACTGCACCAACGGGCCTACACCTCTCATAAGCCTACCACCAAGTAAATGCAGCTCCTGAGAACTGGAAGGTAGAAAACGAGACCCTACTGGTCTCCAATATCCTTGCTGTACGAAGCATCCTCTGACACTTGTCTAAGAAACTCTGGGCATCCTCGTCCTCAGTACCGCTGAAAGTCGGAGGCTGAAGCCTACCAAATCTCTCTAACCTACGCTGCTCGTCGTCAGCCATAACTAGAACTACAAAATCCTAAGCTAGTGCAACCGGCTGGGCTGGAGCTGCCTTTGGGGTCTGAAGTCCGTGAATAACCTGCTCAGGTGTACGGGCAACTGGAGTTTGAGTTCCTCCCCCGGCTTGAGAAGTAGCGACGGTAGAAGTAACAACGACCGCCTGTGCAAAACTGGTGCACACGGTCAAAATCTGGGCCAAGGTCTCCTGAAGACCTGGGTTAACAATAGGCACAACCGGTGTCTGGGCTGGTTCCGCTGGAACATCTGTGGCTAGGACCTGGTTCGGGACAACAGGCGGGTCCATGGGTATTTCCCTTACAGCTGCGCGGGCTGCACCTCTCCCTCTACCACGGCCTCAACTGCGGCCTCGAACCCTCATGGGTCCCACTGGTGGCTGATCACCCTGTCCGATAGTGCGTGTCCTCACCATCTATGAGAGAATGAAACAATAGAAGTTTAGATGCCAGAATCAATAGATTAGCACGACAAAATTCAAGAATGTGAGTTTTTTTTTCCTAAAGGTTTTGCTGCCTCTCGAAGATAAGTACAGACGTCTCCGTACCGATCCGTAAGACTCTACTACACCTGCTCATGACCGGTGAGTCCTATGTAACCTAGGCTCTGATACCAACTTGTCACGACCCTAAAACTGCCTCGGCCGTGATGACGCCTATCGTGATACTACGCCAGCCAAATCAATATTCAACACATAAGGAATCTTTCATTTATATCATTTCTAATCCGATACCACATAAAAATTTCATTTAAGCATTTTTAAAACAGACGATGATGTACCGAATAATAATTACAACCCAAAATCCCGAAGTCACTAGTCATGAGCATCTAAGGGTAATACAGGTCTGGAAAGAAACATAAACACTACAATAGCAAGAAGGAGAAGGGCAAGGCTGCGGACGCGTGTAGCTACCTTGCAAATCTCTGTGAAATCTCCGGGACAGTAATCAACTCTCAGTCAGCCCTAGCACCTGAATCTGCACATAAGGTGCAGGGAGTACTGTGAGTACGCCAACTCAGTAAGTAATACATGTAAATAAGGACTGATCAATAAGAAACATATAAGTCCATGTCATGAAATCACAGTAAGTACAGTTTGCCTTCAAAACAGTGTACAAATCAAATCATCAAGCTTAAAACCAGATTTTTCAGTAAAAATCATCGGAAGGTAAGTTTCCAACAATTTCCAAGTGTTTCAATGAAATTTAGAGTAAAAGTGACAAAAGTCATAAACGACCCCTCGGGCAAAAACATGTATCATAAACTGCCCCTCAGGCATAACATCACTCAGTACCAGCCCCTCGGGGAAACCTCACAATCACTTGTAATCAGCCTCGCAGGCAACAACATGAATCAAGAACAGCCCCTTGGGCAACATCACACCACTCACTCAGGGTACCCGCGCTCACTGGGGGTGTACAGACTCCGTAGGGGCTCCTACAGCCCAAGCGCTATAACAAGCCATCTCGTGGCATAATCAATTAGGCCCTTGGCCTCACATAATCATGAATCAGTAACAACATCAAGCCACATTGTGGCATAAACCAATCAGGCCCTTGGCCTCACTCAGTCAGAAATCTCTCCAGCCACTCGGGCTATTAGTAAAACGGGGTGATCGATCCAAAATATCATTTTATGCATCAAATAGTGTAAATGAGACTGAGTTTCGAATTCAGTTTAAAATAACATGACTGAGTAAAGATTTGAAATCAAAAAAGTGAGGAAAGTGCAGTAAAAGCCCCTAAGGGTCCAAACAACTTGGCACGAGCCCCAAATACGGCATTCACCCAAAAACCTGGTAATACCTTCTAAAACACAAAATATCATATAGTTTTCAGTCAAATACGCAACTTAATTGCTACAACGGGACGGACCAAGTCACAATCCCCAACAGTGCACGCCACATGCTCGCCATCCAGCATGTGCGCCACTTCATAATAGTGATAATATGTGAAATTGGGGGTTTCATACTCTCAAGACAAGATTTACAGTCATTACTTACCTCAAACCGACCAAAATCCTAACCCGCTATGCTTTTGCCTCTAGACTCGGTCTCCGATTGCTCCGAATCTAACCAAAACCATATTTATCATCAATATATGCTAAAGGAACAAATCAAACTCGAAAATAATCAAATTACATCAAAAATCCCGAAATTGGTCCAACCAGACCCCTGGGCCCACGTCTCAAAATTCGATAAAAATCACAAAACTGGAATCATTATTCATTCACGAGTCTACCCATATAGAATTCGTCAAAATCCAACATTAAATGGTCCTTCAAATCCCCAAAAGAATTCTCCAATTCTTCCTCCATTTTCTCCCAATTTTCACCTTAATTTCCCATATTAAATGATAGAAATTAAGACATAATCACGGAATTAAACCATATATGAGTGAAGAACACTTACCCCAACTCTGAAAATCCCCTTCAAAATCGCCTTCTCCCGAGCTCTCTATTGAATTGTGAAATTATGGCCTAAAACCCTCGTTTTTGAATAAAAAGATTCTGCCTAGGTACTTTACTCATCGCAATCGCGGATACACCCACACCATCACGAAGCACAAAACAACACTGCCCAAAAGTCAACCCTACACGATCGCAGATAAGCCCACGCGATCACGTTTCAATGCCACTCAACACCACGCGATCGCAACCCCCTACACGCGATCGCACAGAACAAATGCTTCAGCCTCACTTGCTCCCTTATCTTCTACGCGAACGTGAACTTCACCACGCATTCTCAAAGCATTAAGGCCACTCACCCACGTGATCGCGGCCTCCCCCACACGATCGCAGATAACAACTTTCCCCTCTGCCCAACTAAGCCTATGCGATCGCGGACAAGCCCACGCGATCGCATATAAGAAAACCAGAAGCCTTCACACCAGAAAATTTGCCACTTTCTAAGTCCAAGAATTGGTCCGATAACCACCCGAAACACACCCGAGGCCCTCAGGACCTCAACCAAACATGCCAACACATCCCATAACCTCATTCAAACTTAGTCGAGCCTTCGAACCACTCAAAACAATACCGAAACACCAAATCTACCTCAGATTCAAGCCTAAGAACTTAGAAACTTCCAAAATCCGCAAACGACGTCGAAACCTACCAAATTATCTCCGAATGACCTGAAAATTTGCACGCACACCCCAAATGATACTACAAACCTGTTCCAACTTCTGGATTTCCATTCCGATCCCGATAGCTAATTTTTCATTGCCGACCGAAAATCGCCAAAAATTCACTTTTGCCAATTCAGACCTAATTCTACTCTGGACTTCCAAACAACATTCTGAACACACTCTTAAGTCCCAAATCACCTAACAAAGCTATCCGAGCCATCAAAACCACATTCTGAGATCGTTTACCTATAAGTCAACTTCCGGTTGACTTTTTCAACTATTAAGCCAACTTAAGAGACTAAGCGTCTCATTTTTCTCCGCAACCACTCCGAACTCGAGCCAACCGACCCAACACAACGTAAATGAGCTAAACAACACAAAACGAAGCAGAAATGGAACAAACGAGGCTAAACTCTCAGAACGACCGACTGAGTCGTTAAAATAACGGAAGCATAATACACCGAGCTACCTTCATTTATTTATTATATTTGTGTACTATTTTTTCCATATTAAATGCAATGATAGAGTAAATATTATTGGTTCATCTATGAAGCAGAAAATAATGAATGGGAAAATGGGCATTATCTCGAGTCGTTGTGTTTGGTAGTAGGTCTCTTTCAAAGTTCTGCTCATGACATCCACCATAATGCAAATGGTCGTGATTCATGTTCCTTGTGTACTTTTCGTTTTGGATTTAGCTTGTATACATTGATAAGTAAAGGATTTTTATACTATTAGGTTATTTAATGGACTGTGGTCATTTGATACTCTTATATTTAGGTAAATATGTCATACTTGCTACGAATATTTATCGCGTAAAAATTATTGAGTATATTTTAGCAGTCGACGGTGGCCGGCCACGTCAGTTTTCAAGCGCAAGGAAGTTGATTTCCGGCTGAGATGAATTTCTGAGAAGGTTCAGGTTAGATTGGATGTTTTATTGTCACAAAAAATTCAAAAGTGACTTTATTGTGTTATTTTGATGACCATATAACTCAAGACTCGTAGACATTCACCAATTAAAAATGGCCAGACATGCTGGAGCAGTATAGCCGCCTCCCTGTGGAAAGTAAGTGGGCATTTGGACATAAAGATGATAAAATAAGTGAAAGCGACGATGACATTTAAAAATTAGAGTTGTGTTTGGATATGAATATATTTGAGTTATTTTTAAATTTTTGTGAGTGGACTGAAGTGAAAATTTTGAAAAATAATTTTTTTAGAGTTTTACAAATTTTCGAAAAAATTCAAAATACATCTTCAAGTGAAAATTAAAAATTTTATGGCAAAATACTGATTTTGGAAAAAAGTAAAAAATTTCAAAGAAAAGGACTTCTTTTTTTTTTTTTCTTTTTTGTGGTGAAACGGGCCGTAATTAGTTTGATTACCCTCCATTAGACAAAAAAAAAAGATAACAGAGAGTGTGAGACTGAGAGTGAGAGAGTAGTAATAGTCCTTAAAAGTGAAGCAAATTACTGTGAGTGACAAGATATTTCATATTAGTAGCAACGGCTGCCTAAATTGCTCGGCCCTCGTTTCGGATCCTGTGTGAACACAAAATACTTTGTGTATGGCTGTCCTTTTATTTTAAAAAGAGAATATTCGAAAATTACAATTCTTTTATAATGGGATCCATGGGCTGTGCTCAAGAAGTTTGCAAAATTAGAAGCAGATGACCTAAGCCTCGAAACAAATAACTAGCATATTAAGAACTTCACATATGAATTAGCTCTTTTTCTCATAATCAATCAGCTACTCCGAACTCTGGTAACATGGTTAAGAAGTGTCTATTCACAAGCTCGCTTTCTTTTTTGGCATGCTATTATTCTCCGCAACGCCAAAAAAGAAAGCGAGCTTGTGATTAGTCATTAGCTCACTGCCGCTGAGGCCATTTTTAGAGTATAAGAAAAGTCACTTGAAATTAAAGAGTACTGGTGAGAAAAGTGGAAGAGAGGAAATGAACATTTATAATAGTGAGAGTCTCCGTATATGACTATGAAAGTAGCTATCGTTTCAAATTCTTGTAAATTAAATCCTTTAATTAAAAACATAGCAGCCATCGCGCCTGTGGGTTGCCTTACTTGACTAAATACTTGATCGATTATTGGTCAGTCGATATATAAATATTAAAGGCCGGCAAAGCAGTTTGGAGGTTCATGATTCTATGTATGAAACACGGTTTTGAATTTATATGTTATGTAATTAGTGGACAGGGCCGGCCGGAAGGTAAGGCTGCTCAAGCCATTGCCTTGGATCTCAAATTCTAAAGGGCCCCCAGAATATTATACTAAATTATTATGTATTATATATCTTATAAGATTACTTTTAAGAGTCTAAGTTTAAATATTTGTTTATTGGTTAAGAATGCACAGATGACTAAGTAAAGAGCAATAAATTTTCGTCCTGTTAGTAGTATATTTATTGTCTTCAACCGTTCTAATTTTTCCTCCTTTCTTTTACATGACTTTGAGATTTTTCTTTCCAATTCCAAACTCTGTTTCTTTGATTTATCTACTTTTTCATGTTTAATTAACCAATTGATTAAAATATAAGATCTTTTGTGCCTCACTGTTACATGAATT